>OMKP01009016.1:1860-18053 GCA_900302375.1 Bathygadus melanobranchus
TTCACGATAGCTGCAGCAGCCTGCATGCGATGATTAATGACTTGCCACAATCGACACGTTCCGTGCACCTAGCGCTTCTCGGCTGTGTTTGTGCGTGGTTGTGTGTTCTAGCAACACTATATCAGTGGAGGAAATTCACATTAACATGGGATTTTTAGCCACTGTATACATTCCGGGGACATCTTGGATCATTTCTATCTATTTTATCAAACGTTGGGAAATACCATACGACAGACCAATATTAACTGACTCCAAAGAATAAATCCGGACCCGCTTTGCAAATACAGAGGGAATCTTTATTTAAACAATGTTTAGGGGCAAAATGCCCCGAGCCCTGTTAATTTCTGCCCTAGCTATATATTCAAAAAACAGGACTACAGGTCAGAGTGGGAAGACGTGCAACACTCAAAGGAGCTTCCATACCCCTGCCTTCACAAAAGAGCTTTTCAGATTGTTGCTGGCCTGCAGCTAGAAGAGTGCTCGCTGGGAATTATTGCCCAAAGGCAGACTCTTCAGCATAAGGAGAAGTGACCTAAAAAAAAAAAACGCTAAAAGAAAAGAAAAAAAATCTAATCTATAAAGTGAGGCAGCATCAAAGGATAATTTATACGAGCACTAAGTCACTCCTCGCTAACACGTTTCCTTGAAACGCAGAGGAAATAAAGACGCACACCGCTCTGACATTAAGCACGCGTGGGATTAGTAAGATTGCATTTAAATCCTAAACGCAGGGAAAGCCACTATGTCTTAATATTGTGCAATCTCATCACTGAGGATAAGGTGAAGTGAAACCCCCCCCCCTCCCCCAAAGACAATAACTTCAGGGGTTGGGACTCAAAGGTTAATGAAGTTGAAATAGTGAGCTTGCACATGGATTCGCTTCCTGGTTCTGCATGTTATGCCAGGCTCACTACCCCATACTTTCTCAATACAGTTGGATCCTATGTAACAGAATACACAAAGATCCGTCTAAAGCATCAGTTAAATTGCACTTTCTGATTGGCTGAAATCGTGCTGGATGGTGATGACGTCAACGCCATACAAGTACATACATTCATGTCAATTTCAAATGACATCATGTTTCGCAGTTTGCTGCTGTATCCAGGGTTGGATATCAGTGTTTTGGTACTTTTCTTGTAAATACAAACATGGTGTTTACCTTGAGCACTTCCCCTCTTTTAAAGCTAAGCTCGTCCTCCGCAGTGGCATTGAAATCATATTTGGCAATGGCCTCCATGGTCTTCTGTGGCAGGTAAAAACCCGTTAGGTCGAGGTCGTAGATGCAGGCGTCTGGCTGAAAAATACGAAAAAATAAACATCCACGGAGCTGTGGTCGGCTATTCCACTCCGAGTCGCTCCTCCCGACTAGGACCCGTTGTCTTAGGGGTGTGGCCTCACATACAAGTCAAGAGGTCGCACCTGTAAAATAAAAGCAACACTTAGGCAAACATCCGGTGGGCTGTCAGCCGTGCTTCAGACGATCTAATCTATGAATACAATTAAAGCCTCTTCGGTATGCCATTCGTATTTGCCCATGGAGTCGCCGAACTCCATCACTGATAGACAGGCCTATAACGCACTGTCGACACGGCAGCTGGTCAAGCCTTGGTACCCAACACGTTAATTGGTTTAGTAGCCTGGTGTAAGTGGATAAGGCAAGGGCATCGCTTTAGCTGATGATATTATGCCGTTCAGCTTTAATGGCATTGGGCTTATTGCGAAGACAAGAATACAACTTTTGATGTGAATTCGGTGACTAAAAACAATACATTCAATATAACGTTTCTGAATTACAGAACGAACGTGTGCGTGTATTTTAAATCATAATTTTCAGTTTGAAGAGACAACCACTTAAAGTCACCCCCTGCGTCTCCATGTGGGAGAGTTCATGCACAATTTAGTTAAAAGTTATTGATAGAATAATATAGTCACTGTTATTGTTATCCTGACTACGGTTCTGGTGTCTAATATTTAGCCATAATCCATTTGTCTGAGTCCTGATCCCTAGTCCCTAACCCTAACCCATACACAAACATGCCATTCTACTTAAACCAGAAAACAAATAATCTATAATAAAATAATATCTGTCTACTATTCTCGCAAGTTCCGATGAAGCCTTTTCATCTGGCAAGAAAAAAGACTGCGCCCACTGTGAGAGATGCTAGAGCTAGCCTGGGTGCTAAAATCTGAGCTATGTTCACCGATATCTCCATCACAACTGATGTACATACCATATTGATCAGTAAAACCAAGGTGGAAACAGACACCATGGTGTGCTTAAATGCCACAAACCCCACATGATAAAAACACCAAGTGGCCACAAGCTCCCGTAGGGATGTCTTTGCTACTTGGCTAGCATGTAGCCTACAATGGCTAGCCCCCACTTAGCTTAGCTTCCGTCGTCACAAGGAACAAACCTACAACTTACGTGTCCGCTGAACGTGTTTTCACAGACGCGCCAGGATAGATGTTATGTTTATATCCCACCTCGGTGTGAAATGACCGCCCGTGTGATGCTATCCAAGTTCTTGTTGTGTCTCGAAAGATAAAAGAAATCGTACGTACGCCTTAAAAAAATTGCTTTCGCCCGAACTCGGAGCCTCTAAAAGTGGCTACTGCTGGGAGAAGGTTTGGTGGCGCTTGTTTCCGCTTCCTTTCACAATAGGAGTCTCTGAAACCTGTCTAAAACTGGCTACTGGTTTGCTGGTGCTTATTTCCGCCTCCTTTCACAATAAGCCTCTAAAGCTGGCTACTAAAGTTTGGTGGTTTGTCTAACAGCCTTTTGTTGACGAAACGTAATACAATTTTACCTGTGATATTTACCTTTTTTGCTGCACATTTTTTTACGTATAATATTTCTCTCATCGAATTTTTATCTCAACGCAGCAGCAATAAATAATTAAATATCGCAGGGAAATTGCTCTATGTTTCCGGCTCAATTAGGATAACTACTTAACTATAAAACAAGGTCGTTCTTCGCAGTCAGTAAAGTCAGGAGGTTGTGTCTGTCCTTCTGTCGTTATCAAATAAATCTCGGTGTTTATAAAGCCTACATATTTAGTGGTATTCGTGGTGCTTTGGTGCATTTGGGCAAGATGTGCCAATAGTCCTCCTACTTGATCTTCTCCTGCCAATGGGTTGACAACTGTTAAAAACTTGAACCAACACGGATCTTTTTTTATTCCGCTCCACGGCGTGAGACGCAACAGACAGCCGACGTGTAAAGAGCTGGGAAAGGACGACATCTAGCGATGCATCATAACTCCTATTAATAACAAATAGCCTAATATCTGCGGATGTGATACAATTACAAATTAGTCATGTTTTGTATTTGGTGGGTGTTTCATTCCTGTATTTATTCAGTCGGTTCTTATCACAACATTTTGTGACCAATGCTTTTTGTTTATCTTGATGTTATGTTATTTATCTGAGTTGCGCCCCATTATCTGCCAATAAAAAAGTTGAAATTAATACTCGACAACTGTTATTATGGACTCGGAGAGAACAGACAGTTCAATATTCTTGCGCTACTAGTCGTTTTGGTGTTTAGTCGCGCGGCTCATCCAATGGAGACTAACAGTATCGATTTTTCGACAGGGAAAACTACAACGACATGAGTTGAAGCACGGATGTATAAAAAAGCAATTGTAGACATTGAACGCCATGGAATAATTAATTAGGCTGTATTTCACTGACCGAGACATGCGAATGATCGACCTTGGAGACACCGGCGCCCATGCGCACCTGTTCGATTTAGTGTGCTGTTGTTGAGCTACACCGGGAGTTTTTCACACGACAGTGCGAATGTCTTTAGTTGTGGATGTCAATGCAGTTATTATCTGTCCTGTTTTTTTTTTGTTTTTTTTTAAAGAACACCATCATCCCTGAGCTCCCGGGAGAACGTGCTTCATTCATCGTCATAGGTTATTTGGAGACGCGTCGATGCGCGGACCAAATCCCAAGCAGTATTTGGATATATAATTGAAGTATTAGGCTACTCTGCACTAAAAGGCAACGGCAGTTAGCGCAAACTGAAGATGGACTTTGGGAATATTGTGAATTCTTCCTCATTGCAGAATTCGTCTGAGAGTCTAGAAGGTAGGTTATGCTGTTTAAAAACACATTTCTACAAACGGACAGGCAACAAATAGAATTAAAAGGCAAACATTTTCTTATTGGATTCGTCTTTAATAATTAAAAATATCAGAGATTACAATAGACAAAAATGCATTACGCTTTGGATTGCGATTTGCATTATTTGGAAACTTTTCTTATTTTTGTTATTTCTGAACTGATTTCAGCAGAAAAGCGGCATTCATTCAACAACGTGTGGATGGCGAGCATGTTTGGTTTAATATGGTTTTTGGGGATCATCGGAAACGCCATCGTTCTTTACACCACCGTGAAGAAGATCAAGTTCCGCGCGCAGCAAACCGTGCCGGACATCTTCGTCTTCAGCCTGTCTCTGGTTGACCTCCTCTTCCTTCTCGGCATGCCCTTCCTCATCCACCAACTCGTGGGAAATGGCTCGTGGTGCTTCGGCGGCACCATGTGCACGGTGATCACGGCGCTGGATTCCAACAGTCAGATCGTCAGCACGTATATCCTCACCGTGATGGCAATGGACCGTTACCTCGCCACGGTGCACCCGATCGCCTTCAACCACCTCCGCACACCGTGGGCGGCCGGCGCCGCCGTGGCGCTCGTCTGGCTCTTCTCCCTGATATCCATCACGCCCGTGTGGATGTACGCGGGCCTCATGCCGCTCCCGGATGGCTCCGTGGGATGCGCACTGCTGCTGCCCCACCCCGCCACCGACACCTACTGGTTCACCCTCTACCAGTTCTTCCTGGCCTTCGCGCTGCCCCTAGTGATCATCTGCGGCGTGTACTTTAGAATCCTCCACAGCATGTCGTCCACGGTGGCCCCGCTGCCCCAGCGTCGGCTGCGCGCGCGGACCCGCAAGGTGACCCGGCTGGCAGTGGCCATCTGCCTGGCCTTCTTCCTCTGCTGGGCACCCTACCACACCCTGCAGCTGGTGCACCTGGGCATCCAGAGGCCCACGCTGCTCTTTGTGTACGCCTACAACATCGCCATAAGCCTGGGATACGCCAACAGCTGCATCAACCCCTTCCTCTACATCCTGCTGAGCGAGACCTTCCAGAGGCAGCTCATGGTGGCCATGCGGCCCAAACCCCGCCTGTTCCGGGTGGAGCCGGCGGCCGTGACCACGGTGGCCGAACGCCTGGCTCCCGAAGGCCCCCGCCAGCCGCCTCGCACGCGCTCCTTCAAGGACGACGCGCTGCCTGTCGCCGTGCAGTGACCTGTGCACTATAGACCAGCGGCTGCACAGACATTATGGGGGGCAGGTGCTCAAGTAAAAGGGCAGCCCTCTCTTATTTATTGAAAAAAACAAAAACCTATGTGGCACATCTTGTACTTACTTACACATTTATTTATTTCAACACGCATACACTCATGCAGATGTTTAATACTCAACAGGTTTCTACAAAATTACTGTATCAATTCACACAGAGACGATGGTCTTTAGCATTCACTATTTCTGTATCACAGCTTGTAAAGGCCCGGCCAGTTGTCCCTGAACATGACTCTGGACTGACCATTCTTCTTCATCTGTGATGGGTTCTGTCTCAGGTGGCAATAAATCTCCCTCATCCTCCTTGCTGGTCGATGGCCTGACCCAAGATAGCAGAGAGCTGCTTCCCTGGGCTGCCTGCTATAGCTCCATTTCTTTTCTTTTTTTAGTCTGTCCTTTCTTGGCATTATTATGCTGCAATTGGTAAATGAGCAAAATCAATGTTGTGAAAGATAATGAAGGGTTAATCTCCCTAAAATAGACAAACAGTATGATATATTTATTTGCTTGGTGAGAGAGTCAATGCATTTCAACAGTAAGCCTCACCAGACTGTAGCCAGTCAGTGGCCCTCCGTTTCCCTCGCCACAATATAACTTTCAAGCGTTACTTACCCCCCTTCCCGACAAAGGATAAAGGACAGGGTTGGTACCAATGGATGCCTTAGGTCTTTAGGTTTCATATGAATATCGGATTTTCAGTCGCGCGGAGATTAAGAGGGCAGGTGGCCTATTTCGAGGCTGACTGCTGCTGTATTGGAATGTTTTAATAGTGTTCGAATTTCACAACAGTGACAAACAACGACGAGTTAATTTGGCGACTGGCTTGAGGCAAACACTATCGTTACGATACCTGGCTTGGCTGTCATGTCAAGTGGATGCTGCTGCAGGGTGCTCAGTTTGTGAGGCAGCTGCGTCAACAAGAAAGTCGAAAAGGGAGGGGCATTATTACATGCTTTTAATTGATAATTGATGCCATGGGCGACATAAAAAAACTAAAATATAAAATTAGAAAAAAAAATGAAAAATGTAAGTCGCTTTGGATAAAAGCGTCAGCCAAATGGTCTAAATGTAAATGTAAATGAATAAAAAATGTAAAAAATGGCACTTATCTGGTCATAGGGCAAAAGGGCAGGTGCTTGAGCACTGCCTGGGGTCTATGTGTGCACGTCCCTGCTATAGACCCTTGAGCTGAGGTGACGCTCATAACACATGATTATGGCTCTGCTCCTTTTATGTAACGGGGCAGCACGGTGTAGTAGACTGGTGAAGCACATCACTGTCCATGGACCCATTAGCCCCCAATTAACATTGGGTTTGTTGGCAGGTGTTTCATCTATGTGTGTCAAAAGCAGCAGCAATGATCAATGCGTGTTATCTTCACTAGTTTAGTCTACTGCCCTGCCTTGACTGGCATTCAGCCTTTGACTTTGAAGTGGAACAGTGAGCGGCCACATGAATACGATGTTTTTTTTCCTTTGGGTTTGTGTCTCTTTTTTTTTACTTTTACGGCCAGCTTAGTACGTGTACATTGTGCGCATCTCATGACAAACAGACCCCCGATCTAATCTATTAAGCCATGATCATGCCGGTAATTAGCAAATACATCACATGTGTAACGGCAAAATGATCCGTCCAAAATGAATCGTCCATTGAGAAAGTTGTGACGTCAAAGTATTCTTATATTGCCAAACTCATGCCAGGAGTCAGTTGCACTATAAATAAATACTTTTCCATTTACCATTTACTACACACATACACAGGAATGCATAAATGATATGAATAATTTCACAGCTAAATATTTGGAATGGGAAGAGAGCAATCGGCCAACAGAGGCACAGAAGCTTATTTGGTTTAAAGCCCTTGAGAGATTGAGAGAGATAAAGGCAGGAGAGAGGAGAGAGAGACGGGAGACAGAAACAGGAGAGAGAGAGAGAGAGAGGAGAGATAGAGACAGGAGAGAGAGAGCAGGTCTTCTATACAGGCTTGAGGAGGGACTTTTAGTGATCCATCCAGATTTGATTGATGACTGAAAGATGACAGATTCCATTCATCAATCATCTTCATGGTGTGACTGGATCGTCGGTTATTGGTGGGTGATTAAATGAGCTGTTGAGGTGATGTTTTCCATCACATTAATTACAATAATCTTGACCAGTCAACCAGCCATGGAGGGTTGCAGTAGACACTTATAAGATAATATAAAATAAGATAGAACTTGATTTATCCCGCGAAGGAAACGCTTGTGCCATAGATTGCCAAAGATTACAACAAAACAAGAATAAGAACAATAGTAATACATGTAAAGTATATAAGCAGTAAATGCTAACACCAGCGCTTAATAGAATAAAAGTAGAAACAATAAAAGGTTGTAAACTAAAATAGAAAAGTGATATAGCCCATTATATTGTCAGCGTCAGATGTTTCAGCCATCCCTCCTGCAGAGGACTCAGCATTCAAACAGTTTGATGGCCTCTGGTTGAAAAGACTTCCTGTGGCGTTCTGTGGTGCACCACGGTGGTCTCCGTCTACTGCTGAAGGTGCTCTGACATGACTCCAGTGTGGCGTGCGGGCGATGAGGGGCGTTGTCCGTAACACTGAGTCATTTCCTCAGCATCCTCCTCACCCGACAACCTCCACCAAACACCCTTGAGCTTATAGAGTCTAATGGCGTCGGCTGCCTTCACCCTGCCTTTCGGATGAGATATGAAACCTACGTTTAATGCCACCTGCGTTTAACGTCAAGACTCCCTGCGGGCTCTAAAGATCCCATGGCACTCGTTGCAAGAGGGACGTCCTGGCCAAACACACACACACACACACACACACACACACACACACACTATGTAAAGTGCTATATAAATACAATAGCTCATTATAATAATCATGAAAAACATTGCAAGGGTTAATTGCAAAAAACTCACTCGTATTTCCAACAACCGTGAAATGATATATGAATTGATTTGATTGTATCTCGTTCATTTACATACATGCAGGGACAGGACTGTCCCTGTATACATTCAGGGACATAAAACCTTGAGTGTGAGTGTGAGACTATAACCCCCTGAGATTTGTTTGGGACGATGGGGACGTTTCTCCAGCATCCATTACCATCCATTACCATCCAATACCACCCACTTGTCATATATTGACGCTTCGGTCAGATTCCCTGGTGTCATGCTGAAGACCCCCAAGCATGTGGGATGGCCGACAAGTCGATGTCATAAGAGCAGTTGGAAGAAGGCGGTCGGAGGGATGTGTGTGGGTGCAGGGGTGTGGGCGTTGATGGCATTAAGCGTTCGCGTGGGAACAATTCTGATGTGTTCATGTTCGTATATGGGACACGAAAAATGTCATTATACTATAATAAAAAACTTTCACAGAAAATACGCACAATGCAATCTCCTGTTTAAGATTAAAGCCAAGAGGGATGTGAATCACAATATTATTAGCCTAATATCGTTACGATGACATCGCTAGAGGAAAATAATTGTGTTTCGCCGTTAGTAGAGTCAACATAAACGATTCTGTCATGCTGTCCATTCTCACCTCTAAAATGTAACGTTATTAATATTAGGCCTGCATACATTCATGGCGTGGAGTGCAGACACACCAACCAAATTCCTTTCAGTGGTTGTTTGGATACTGTAGGCTACTGTACATATCTCGTTCCACTGTCCAATGTCTTTGCCCTGAGTAACCACCACGCCAACGTGACGTTAGCATAGGCTACTCTGTGTCAAACTACAACCAGGTCAGTGGCATTAACAGGTGTTTGTGTTTGTGTGTGTGTGTGTGTGTGTGTGTGTACACTGTATGTGTCACTGATGTCTTACGATTAGGCTTTTCCCAGCATATCTTAGCATGTGTGTGTGTGTGTCTGTCAGGATACGTCAACTTTGGGAAGCCTTTCGCTAGAAGCACCGCTAGTCCGTTCCCAGTAATTGACCACCATGATGATGATGACATGTGACACACAGCCGGAGATGTAGGATAACAATGTGGTGGCTCGGGGACAAGGCACAAAAGAATCTGCCTGCAAGCTACGGCCACTTCAAGTCACGCCCACTTTGAGTCACGCCCACTTTGAGTCACGGCCACTTCGAGTCACGGCCACTTCGAGTCATGGCCACTTTCGAGTCACGCCCACTTCGAATCATGGACACTTCGAGTCACGCCCACTTCGAGTCACGCCCACTTCAAGTCACGCCCACTTGGAGTTATGCCCACATCAAACCACGCCCACTTCAAGTTATGCCCGCTTTTTGCCAGCCAGCCAGCCAGCTCGTCAGGGGCAATTAGGGTTAGGTGTCTTGCTCAGGGACACCTCAACACTTACAGTAGCTAGGCATAGCCGTCTCTCCCGCAACCTTCCCATTGCGAGAGGGCCGCTCTATCTCCTGAGCCACTGCTGGAGAGAAGCCAAGACTGGCCTTGTGTTACGACCCTCCGAGGGCATTCTGGCATCTGTCCAACTGTAATGAATATCTGGTTGAGTATGGCCTCTGTGGACAGCTGGGTACTGTTCACATCTATAAAGAAGATTCATCTCCATTACTAGCACAATCACACATTGAAGTTACCGGCTTTTGCAGTGTCTGTGGGCTACAACGATACATTCACTGCACATAATGAATGAGTGTACCATTTGTCAATGTCAATATTGGCAATATTTAAAATGTATGCCATTCATGCTCTTCCTGCTATGTTGTCAAAATTATGCAGACTCAGAATGGTAATTAGCTAAAGTAGGCATATAGGTAAATGACAAATGTAACTAACTAACTTCAGAGAACAGAATTACATCTATTTTCTCAGTTTGGACAAATTTTTATGGTTAACTTAGTTGACAACATAAGACCAACAGTATCTGCTTTATTCTCTTGGAATAATATTCTTTTCTTTCATTTACATTTACATTTAGGGCATTTGGCAGACACTTTTATCCCAAGCGACTTCCAAAAGGTAAATTTGTCGAAAGAGGGATTAACAAACTATTCATAATCCAAACAAGAAAGCAGATACAAAAATGATTTAGGAATACTTATTTCCCATGCTGTTCATCTGCATTTCTCTTCTATCTGTGGTTCCCTACATTTAAATTCATATGGTATGGCGCTTTAGAAAAATCATGCCTACTGATGTTTTTCATGGTATATGTGAGCTAGAAGCAAGTTAAAAAAAAAGCTAAAATCACCACACCATGGTCTGGGGGTGTATGTAGGAGTGGCTGAGCAGGCTGTCTGTGTGTGTGAATTTGTTGTGTATGTTATGCAACGCTGTTTTTGTCTTTGTTTGCATGTGTTCTGTCCTTTTGTATCAAGTGTGTCGAGTGGACCCCCTCGAAAACGAGATACTACATCTCAAGTGGCTATCCTTTCAACACATTAAAATACCTAATGCCTAATACATGGACGTCATCATTTTCAACTTCATAGATAAGGAACCATTCCTAATCCAATATTCATAATCACAATGACATAGTGCTTCCCTGTGTATGACTGTGTGTGTGTGTGCTTCCTATGGATTAACCCTTCATCATCATCATCGTCATCAGCATAACCTGCAGTGGGCTGTTCCTCAGGCTAAATGACACACGATATTCTTGTCAAGCGTATATATATATATATATATATATATGTAGATGTGTGTGTATATATATAGATGTGTGGATGTAATATATGCACAGACACTATGCATGCCAAGGTATGTGAAACAAATGTCTTTATAACAAATAATAAGAAATTGTGAATTATTCCTTTTTTCTTTTTCTTTATCAATCACATATACATGAGAGGGCTGGTGTTTTAACCGCGGTGCCTCCATAATGTGAAAAGGCCTACATGTATGACCTTCTTCAGGGACCCTTCGTGGTCCACTTCCTGCAGGCCTACTCTCCCAGTAGCCGTGCTCATTCCCAGTAACCATGTTCTTCTTCGCTGTTCTTTCCCAGAAGCAGTGTTCTTTCCCATTAGCCATGTTCTTCTTAGCTGTTCTTTCCCAGTAGCCGTGTTCTTTCCCAGTAGCCGCGTTCGTCTTAGCTGTACTTTCCCAGTAACCGCGCATCTCTCTTCGCATTCTTCTCATTCCGTGTTGGTTCGTCTGTGGTCTGTGTTTAAGAAGCAGCACTGCCACTGTTTTAAGGGAACCGCAGGACCACTGCTGCATAACGCAGACTTCTTGTCAAGCCTGAAATGAATGACATACCGGTCAGTGGACATGGCTTTATTATGGAGGCCTATCTGTTCTATTCAACACCCCTGCTGAGAAAATCAGCAGCACAGAGCACACTCATACCTTGAGGCAAGTCTCGGTGTGCTAATCCACATAATCCTGACAGGGGTTACTAATTATACTAATATATCTCTATAGATATATATATATAAACAATAACCGAGTCATAATGCTGTCATTGGCGATGTTGACATCATGACTAGGGCTTCACACAGCGTGAAACAGGTTTGAATTAATTCAGATTTTCCATTCCCAGCGAGGACGTTCTGATAAGGGTTGAGGCAAACCATCATGTATGAACATATGCTGAACACTGGAACACACTTTGAATGGGAAACTTGACATTTAAAGGATTGCACGTACTGAACAGTGTGACCGCTAAAAACTCAATATGGACCGCATTGTTAATACAACAGGAGCCTGCTGAGGTCCTACCTGAGGCAAAGCAAGCAAGGCACTCCACGCATGTGTTATGCCAATTGCTCCCATGGCGACTGTGTACTCGAAGCTACTGGTTTTTACTCACTGCTTCTGAGCCCTGAATGTTAGGCTACTTTGTGTGTTAGTTATTTGTGCACCGATGTGTTTATCGCGTGATATTCCCGTTCAGAAACAAAATCTGTCATCTGTTTTGTTGTGCGTGCATGTATGTATACATGCGACACAAATAAAAACACACAATGTAAAGTGAGGTCTAAGAGGTCGAGGGGAGAGTCGAATTAAATAAAGCCACAGAGAGGATGTCTGAGAAGAAAGTTTTGTTTAATTGGCATTTTAAAACATCTTCCACTCCATCGGCCACTAAAGGCAGCCCAGCACCTAAATGAATAGGCTAATAATAATAATAATTGTTATTAACTATATTCAGTCCAATAACATCTCCGCAATCTCAGCCCTCCCCGGGCGAATATAACCTCATCAAACACACCAAACTCGACATTTCATTTTCATATCCGGTATGAACTTCACTTTATTAAAAATTTCATTTATTAAAAAAAAACAAAAAAACATACCTAACGCACCATTCATATCTTAGAAATGACCCCTTTCTGCACACGGGCATTACGAAGCGTGGCCAGCGACGGTGTGATCGTAACGAGGAAGAGGATAATGTGGAGCGATTTCTCCACTCCGCTGCGTTGATTGCATGGTGTTGGTAAGATCCACTCAGTAGATGGCTCGACGCGGCCGTTCGTTTCGATTTTCATCGGCGGCGCTCGAGTACGACACTCGGTGCTCGGCTTGTGCGTCGGATTGACATGCGCTGACAAAACTGTGCACGTGATGTATATTGTGTGTGTTTCTTTCCGTACCGGAACAGGCCGTGCAGGCGCACGTCTGTGTGCACAGGCGTGTGACGCGCGCACGCACACACACACGTGTACAGAAAACTAGTATATACACTTCCTACAGTGGTATTGTATAGTATAGGCTATTTAGATGTATACTATACACGCCTGTGTGAAGTCTAAACTTATATTGCATATATCAATAAATAGGCGAAACAACTTCAAAAGAAAAACCCATCTCTTTATATGATTCTCCCTTTCAGATCGCACAAACCTCTTAAAACGCAGCCACACTGAAAAGAGTTCAACTGAGCAGGGTGAGATAAGCTCATGTATGCGTGACGAGGGAGGGAGTATCCATCACAAAAGGTGTTAACGCGGACATGTACGGCCCCCCTATGACTGGACCTATTAGCATGTGTCGCTAATGCCTCCAGTTGTCTTTTCCCCCCATCACTCGTTGCTTCAAGAGCACACAAACAGAGCAGATTTTCCAGAACCATAACGGAGTGTAGGCCTGACGGTAGCACAAGCGCACCCTGCATAGATATTTGTATTATATATTTATTATATAACGTATGTATTTATATTCATATTTATCTATAGCGTTCATGTGAAGAGCCGGGTGCAACACTTGTAGCCATGGAGCTAGCTTGTAGACGGCCGATTTGCGCCACGCTATGGAGCCCTTGGTTACAAGTGTCACCCCTCTGGCTCTACTGTAAACCATTTACCCTCGCATGATGTCATCTGACACCCCGCAGGACACCGAGCCAGTCTGGCAGGCCGAGCACATCTGGCACCTACACCAGCGCCAAGGAAGAGTGATAACAACAACGGCGACTGTGCTATAGACCCGGCTAGACGCTGCTATCGAGGATGTTTTCAATCGATTAAAAATAGCAATGACTTTGAAATCCGAGCAGCAATCTGCTTTGAAGGCATTTATTCATTTTTTTTAAAACCCCGGCAAAACCAGTATCTTTGACGTTAACGTCGACTGGCGTTAGATTCAGGCCGATACCTTGGTCTCTAGTGATTGGTACCGAAATTGTAATCCTCCTCCCCCAAGGAAATCCGTTAGAGTGAAGGCAATGTCAGACTGAAGATGGAGATGCAGTATAACGAGCAGACCATCTGATATCAGGCTAGGCCAGTCAGTTAGTCAGCCTATTGTCTGAAAGCAGGACAACAAAACGGTAATTAGGTGACAGGGGAAAAGGAATAAACGGGTTTGAAAATAGCCTCGATTTCCCTTGTACAGCAAAAATGTTACAAGAGAGACTGGAAACTGAGGTATTTTCAGGAGTTTAACACTTATGCCACCTTCAACAAAGTTGACAGGTTCTAGCAATTAAAAAAATATGAAAACATTTTTTTTTCATTTAAATGTACTGCCTGGTGGAGTTTCCACAAAGCTTCCTAATTGGTTCTTACCATTATTTTAATAGATTCTACTGCCTTCCTTGCTGTTTGGGGGTGGGCTTGTCTTATTGGACTAACTGGGATCAAGGCTGATACAAAAATGTTTTACTTGACAATGTTTACTGAATATTTCTCAAAACTCCTTTATCAGTCTACTACCTGGTGTTTCAACAAAGCTTCCAACTGTTTCTAAAAATCAATCTGGTACTGCAATTGAGATGCTTATCTCAGGACAGAGTCCCATCTAACTCCATATGAGAAGGTTCTAACCTGTAACTTGGAGCTGTTTTGAGGGATGGAGTTGCAAAGTGAATATTCGGGTAGTTGTCTTGTCTAGACACACATCTCATCGGGGACAGGGCGGTCTTATCTTATTGCGCTACATCCAAAAATGTACGGATAAGTCCTAGACTCAAACAAACAGCGCCACGACTTCCTCATTGTTCTCCGTCTCCTTCCGTTTTGGACCGATGGCGACGTTCCCTTCCGATCCACCGATACACCATTATGGGATGTCGCAGAGGCACTTCCAATGAAACAAACGACAATTAAAAAAAACCCCCCATTTCATCAGCTACCGTAACCGTGTAGAAAAAAGTAATAGTCCGACGACAGATGACTCAGCGAACGAGACGGCGACAGCCGTCTGATTTCTGCTGACGTCATCGTCGCACCTTCGTCTTCCTCGTGTCATTCCCGACCGCCGCCTCTCCCAATCAACTCCGTGGCGCGCGTGTCAGGCAGGCCTCAGACCGAGGTGAGGGTAATTACTTCCTTCCGTGTTGTGCTTTTCAGAGATAGATACTCCATGTGAGTTCCAAATCAATTTTGGTGTTTGGGAGGATATCCTGTGATAATGCTGATCATGCTGTTCTCATTTCTGTCTGCATCTGTGTGTGTGTGTGTGTGTGCGTGTGTGTGTGTCTCTCACTCTCTCTTTTTTTTTCACTCTCTCTATGGCTGGTATTGTAGGGTGTGATCTTCAAGGAAATGATTATTATTATTATTATTATTATTAAGTCCAGAGTGGTAGGAGCCTGCTAGGTGAGTTCTGATTGGCTGGGCTGGGCTGTCTGCGGACGTGATTGGCAGCTGGAACAGGAAGGAGAACCCCATGACCCCTCTGTCCTCTCCTGCCCAAAGCAAAGGCACTACGGTCATGCTTGGATTCTTACTAGTGATCAATTTGGTTGAAAAAACCCCCCAAACAAATATTATCATTCATAAATAATCTTTACAATGACTTTCCACACACCTGGTGAATCCCCACCCCCCTATAAAAACATAAATAATTCAATTTTGATTTACACCAGCAGACAGATTGCAAGTGAATGTGTCCTGGTTCAATACGTTCAATATAATAAAACCTCAGGCCAAATCTTGTGTGCGGTACCTTTGAATCTTGACCTCTCAAATAAAAACACTAACCAAAGCACGTGTGTTGCCAGTCAAAGTGAACAGGCCTCCAATCAAAATAATGTTTAGAACTCAAAACTAAAACAAGGGACTTTCATTTTCAGAACCTGGAACCTAGAGAAAGTGGTTCCAGTTGTGGTGGAAGGTTCCAGATTCCGAAGGTTCGGAACCTGGAACCTTCCCCACCTTTGCCTGGAACCCGGAACCTTTGCCCATAACTGGAACAACTTCTTTTCAAAGGAAGTGCTTCCAGTTGTGGGTCAAGGTTCCAGGTTCCCCTCCAGGTTCCGGGCGAAGACTAAAAAGTAGAGACCAGATGAGAGATGAGTGGCACCTAACACAGACCTGTGAGAACCAGGGGGGATTTCAGAAGCGCACCCCAAGCCCTGCGCCCTGCCTGCCCAGGGAGGTGGTGCTGTACTGGGCTCTCTGCAGGAGCTCGCAGCCCGACTTCT
>OMKP01009039.1:1625-14443 GCA_900302375.1 Bathygadus melanobranchus
GGGGGGGGGGGGGTACCGCACCTCATCCTCTACCACTAACATGCTCACAAACAAAAACCAAACATGTTATTAAGCTGCTCATCTCTTACACCACCATGCCACCAACACCTTTTTGTAATCCCTGATAACACAAAAGGTAATAACCTTCAAAATGTGCCTCGATTAGCTTCTGATCGGGGGTATGGTTTACATTAAAGCATTAAATCAACAGGCCAAAAAATTAAGTGCATAAACACGATACATCAGCAGAATCATCAAAAATAACAATAACAGCACAATGATAAGGTCGTCGAGGAGGCACAGAGCCGCCCCGGGGGGGAGGGAACGAGCAGCACCAGAGTTCCCCGAGACAGTTTGGAAATTAGTTTTCAACCCAATAGATCATCTAGTGTTCTCTCCCACATTGTGTTTCTGTTCGGTTCTTTTCAAACTGCTGGAAAACAGTACAGGACCGAAATGATAAATGCACCAGTAAAGGCTTCCAAAAAAAATGAAAGGCTTTTAAGGGAAGAAAAAGAGTAGAGGTCTGGGAAGGTTGTTTTTCGCCCAAAGGCCAGGGGACTGTTTGCGATTCGATTTAGTAGCAAATGTGTCATGGCTATTTATAAAACCGAGCACTTATGAAATTTGAAATTCAGCACAGAACATCCCTGTATATAATGTATGTACTTGCTGGTGATAAAATGTGACACGACGAGAACGTTTCAAGATTCAAAGGTGTACTTTTAATTTTGTCATTGGTGGCGGGGACACCCAGGCTAGGTCCAGAGAAGAGCGTGTTGTGTTACAGCTGTGTTATCAATCAAAATTATTACTGGGGGCAGTTCTGTCAACCCTTAATATCTGTAGGGACATATCCCCACTACCTGTACACACAAAAACATATCTATTAGACAAAAACTGTATACGATAATGTATATCCTTGTATGGTGTTGTACGACGTCTCTGAGACATAGTGTAGTGGCGTAGCATGTTGAAAAGCTCTGGGTTCGATCCCCCACATCCACCGCCCACCGGCGGGCTTCCTTGATCAATACGCCTGACCGTGACTTAACTCCTGAACAACATGTATCTGAATTCACAGTATGTCACTTTGGATGAAAAGTGTCTGCTAAGCCTCTAAACAGAATACACGCAGTGATCTATCAGGCATCCTTGGCCTCTCTCAGCAAGGTTAGGTAAGTTCCACGTGTCAGAGGAGCATGCTCAGTTTACAAAACACAGTTTGCCTGCAATGTGGCCCACTTGATCTCTGAGGGACCCAGGGGTGAGGGCCCCTTGACCTCATGCGGTGACTGAGAAGATCTGCGGAACACCTCCTGCCTGTTTGATCCTGTGTGCACCAATGTTTGCTCTGAACAACACTAACACAGAGAGAAAGTGAGAGAGAGAGAGAGAGAGAGAGATACGTTTCTTTCTCGGGAATTATCAATGAGCGTGTAAAGTGTAACGTGATAAACATCTACAAAACATAGTATCGCTGCGTTGATCCAAGGGGACGTCGTAAAACCAAATTGAGCTATTAAGTTAGAAATAGTACCAAGGTGCCCTGACGTGTCATAACGCCTTGTAACAGTTGGCAACTGTGTCGGCCTAATTTTGCGAGAGCGTATATTTTATAGCCCCGTCTTTAATGGAGTACGTCTTTAATGGTGTATCCCGAACATCACATCGATGTGAGATATCGAAGAATTACTATCCCAAAGTACAGTGATGTTTCCTGAGTAAAGTGTGTCAAATTATTCCATATCACTAAGACACAACTTAACAACTCATAGCTAATCATTTAAGCATCATTTAAATTAGTGGTATATATATATATATATATCCAATACTGTTGCTCACCTTTTTCCATCAAAATGTGTAAGAAATCACTCAATATTTCAATGGACTCTCTAAAGGCAAAGGCAAAAAAGGCAGATTTTCAAAAGCTTTCCTTCCATGATTTCTGTTCACAGATTCTGTTTATGTTCAAGACATGAACGGGAAAGGATACAATTATCTAGTATACAGCCTACGTTCAAAGCCACGGTCAAAATACTGACTCAATAAGGGGCCTCTCTTTGCTGCATATCACTCTAAGCCATATCGCAACTTATAGCGTACGCTCTCCTTGAAAACTTCAAAGACTATTCACAACCACTGGTGCTTTTCATACAGACAGGGCTTCTGTAGGGTCCTCTCAGTGTTGACACGAGCATTTGCATTCAAACAGTGGATTCCTGGGCTTGAAGTGTGTGTACATACTTATTCAGGATATGTATGTGTTTGTATACGCCTGTGTAAATGTACATGCGTATGTACTGTATATATATATATATATATACTGTATGTATACGTATACTGTATATATATTTTTAGTCTTTATATATCTTTAGTTGTGGCTAGAGTTTTCACATGTTGTATCAGTTTCTTGGAAATCCTACGCAAATGTTTCAATAAGTAGTAATACTACACTGTCTGTCTGATAGGGATAAATAAACTTTCATTTAATCCCAATGGTAATCCTGAACATGTTTGTTAACCATCTGTCTGGACATAGTGTAACCATCCCGGGGAAATGTAATGTTTGCAAACAGGTTTGGGGTTTAAGCTTTGGTCAAAGACCCAAAGAGATTGTGAACAACATTGACATGAACACCAAAACGTGCCTGTCATTAGTGGAACTAATTCATATTCATAACGATAAGTTTTATAATAACAAATACATCTAATTTGTACAGACAAAGAACATGATATTGACCCCCTGTGACTATTTACTATCAAACTGCTAACCGCGATAATGAAGAACCAGCTGTTCTCTCCTCTTGCCAAATGTCAGATACCACATCCTGCAGGCTTTCAGTGTCAAAGATCGGCAGGAGTTGGACATGAAGCAGACTTGCTACACGAGGTGCAGTGCCTGGCCATGCAACGCAACGCAACACAAGGTGTACAGCGACGACCACGACAGCACAGGCAAATACCGTCTTTCAGCTACAATATGTCATTCAACACGATGACTTGGCCTAGTTTACCATTTCAAACGAATGAATCTACATCGCTGTGACCCCTGTGTGCTATGATGTGTCACCTTGTTGAAGGACGATTGGTTTGGGAAAAAAGGGCATTTGAACTGTGGCAATAACATGAGCAAGCGAGCGAGAGATGTTTTAGCGGTTGTGGAAGGAGAGGGGTGGGAAGAGGCCCCTTACGTCACATGCCCTCTCCCTGCCTTATTTTCCCCAGCTGACACCCAACATCACCTGTCAAAGTGCTCTGATAATTGGATATGAGGGGATCACACTCCATCTACTATAATCACCAAAGAGCCAGTCACCATGGAGCAGGAAGGGGCCACCCGTCGGGTGGGTCAGTGCAGCGGGGCAGGGTTACGAGAGCAAAGACGACCCATTTGGAGATTGTGGACCGACGGCACGGGGAAACAGATCTCAAATCACCTGACTTGAAGATTCCTTCCCTGACCACAGAGAGCAAGCCGTTACTGTATTTACAGTGGTGTGTGCGTGTGGGTGCATGTCCTGTTAAAACACTAAAAATACCCTGCCCTTCCCAGAGAATGGCCGAGGGTTACGTTTCCCAGAAGCTGACACGGGGAATTTAACAATAAACGAAACAAACGCACAAATGAGCACGTATCCCAAATGTTATTTCCGTCGTCACGGACGCAGCATTGCCACCGTTGTACCAAGCATCAAACCCCGTGATGAATGCCTCACCCAGCTGATTAACCAGGAAGAGATTCCACCGGGTATCTTTGACATGGCGCTCCTATAGCTAACTTGAAGCTGTATTATATTTCATGACGATTTAACAGCATCCCATCTGCAGCTGCATTATTCATGCAGGTGAGGTCTGAAGTGCAGGCCAGCCAGTAGACTGGGGAATACAGCGTGTGTGTGTGTGTGTGTGTGTGTGTGTGTGTGTGTGTGTGTGTGTGCGCGCGCGCCTGTCTGTGTGTGCTATTTATGCAGTGTCTCTAAGACTCCAGCCTCATTATATCTACTTAATAGTTACCTGCATGGCTTTTTAACCCTTAAGATTCTTTCCCCATTTTAATTCAGTGTAATGTATATCAATTTAGTGTACATTATTCACCGTGTAACATCTCACCCCACAGTTTGCTCCACCTGACCAGAGCTAATGCAGCTGCTGCTGTTGGTGAGCTACGTAGCTCCTGTTTGTGTTTCTAGTGAACCTGCCATGAGGCTAACCGGTGGTGTTTTTTCTTCCTAGTGTTTTTCTTTAGTTTTTTTCAGGACATTCAGCTGTTTAGAAACTGAACACAGAGACGACTACATTGACATTTGGTGCAGGGTTGCCTTCTGAGGGATAGTAATCACGCTTGTGTGTGTGTGTGTGTTTTTGGATTTGTTGTTGGCTAGCCACCGCTGACAAGAACAGTGTGTATTACGTTGTGTTTCCCATACCATGTGCTGAATTATTCAAGACCATAGAGGGGTACTATGCCGCACTTGTATCGCATGTGTACCTGTGCATCCTTCAGAAATACAGCATATGGACGGAAACATGTACAGTAGGTCCAGGTCACACACACGTCACACACACACACTACTCACTCTGTGGGCTTGATAAGTGGGCTGCTTCCCAATCGAAAGGATGGTCTGTCCTCTGCCACAGTTCCCTTTCGCAGCAGAAACGTTTCTGTGAGGTCAAACCCTGCCGAAAGAGACCGCACACTTTCAGCTGATGTGAAATACGTGCTGGAGTTGGAATGAAACATTCGTGTGCTGTGACCAAAGATGATTATACCTGTTAGGGCCAAGGGACGATCCAAACTGTCAGAGAAGCGCCGGTCTTCTACGTGCAGCGCTGGACAAGTGTCATCTAGATGGAGGAAAATGCCAAAGTCTGGTGTTGAATAATAAACCTGGTCAAGAGGTTAAGTTTAGGTAAAAAAAAACAGGCACATTTATGAAACAATACGCCAAATTAATGTTGAATATGGAGACATTCTGTTTTTGTTGACGTCCTATGCACAACATGTTTGTTTGGATTTGGTTTCATGCATTTCTATGTGGGAATGTGCGTGTGTGTGTGTGTGTGTGTGTGCGTGCGTGCGTGCGTGTGTGAGTTGTACTGTGTGTAGGGCATATTAACTGTTACGGTTTGAATGCATAAAGAGTGAAAATATAGCGAGAGAGGATTGTCTCCTCTAGGATAATATAGCTGTGAAGGGTGGATTTTCTCTTCATGGCGAATGTATCCTTAAGCCATAAACACCTTTGAGATGGTATTGGAATAATATGAATCCATAATGTTGTCCTAGGATTATGACATTAGCAGTTCTTATTTCACATTTGCTGCCTCTGCAATATAGATATAAGACGGTCCCAGTAAGCAAGTTCATAGGGACCGAAATGCTTTGCTGTTGTAATTCACCGAAAATGAATGTCAACAAAAGATACTTTTTCTTTCTCCAGACTCATCTCAGTCTTGGGACAATGACACGTTAAAGGTGCTTATACGCACCTTTAACGGAGATGGTTTTGTTTAACATATGGTTGAAGAACATGGCACGATAACGTTAAAGGACATATTTCAGTTGAAGTATGCAGTTGCGATATGCAGCGAGAGACGTGTGAACCCACTGCCTTGTGACGAAGTAGTCCTGGATGAATTACAGACACAGCTCAACATTACTACCTGTATCTATCCTCTTGTGAATTGGTAAGAAACCCACTCACCCCCTTCAACAAAGCTGTACAGATCACACACACTAAGTGCTATCTGTGCATCAATACTCGCAGTGCATTCGTGGCAGACAAAACAACAACACAAATCATCATACAGGGCAAAGCAGTGTTCCACTGGGTGGGAATTGTGTGTGTGTGTGTGTCTGTTGTGAAGAAAACGATGTTGACAGCAAGCATCCACAACTTACCTGTTCTTTCATTCACTGCCATGCCAAAAGTGCAGCAAACTACATTTACAATCCAAAGAAAAGCAGTCCATCTCCGCAGGTTACTCATGTCTTCCCCGACACTAAAGAGCTATCCACTCGAACGCCTGAAAGGAAATGATGACAGCAAATAGTTTTGGACAGTTTGAAGAATTAGGCAAAGAGACAAAAATGTAAAACTTTCATCTGTGTTTGTAGTCCGACTCCATGCAGTGCTGTTTGCCTCGATCAGTAATATACAATGTAATGTGTAAATTGTCTCAAGCTATTATGCAGTTTGAGTAACAGAGTCTTTGATGTAGCATAACTTTTGCACCATGAAAGGCCCCTCATGAAAGGCTTCTGTGCACGTGCATCTGTGTGTGTGTGTGTGTGTGCGCGCACGTCTGCTAGTAAACACAACTGCAAATGCTTGTGAGTGTCAATTGTAATGAGACGATATGTGTGTATGGTGCTGTCTCTAAAGCATTCACAGCACAATGCGGATGCTGACGATTCCCTGAACTTCATCATCAACGTTGTCGGTGTTCTGTGTGTTGTGTTGTGTGTTGTGTGTTGTGTGTGTTGTGTGTGGTTTGGTGTGTGTTTACATGCAGCGACGCCCGTTCACTTTTTAAGTATCTTTCAGAGCTCGTTATTTCTGTTTTTGTGGTGAGGCTGAGACAGTGTCTTTGACATGGGGCTGCTTCATCATTTGTGTAACATCTAACCTTACCCCACTCTGCACTCTGAGATGACCCTACAGGGTTATCTCAAAATATTCTATGTGACAAAACAGGTACGGTCCACGTCGTACGCTTCGTGGACATGAGGTCACCACATGCCTTTCACATTGCTATGACACCATTTGGAGTCATGCCAGCTCTTAGAGCTAGCATGTATCACTGTATAGGCCTATTCAATATGCGACATGCTTCAGCATCACATGAATACATGCTGAATATCATTACAGACAATCCATTACTTAATATATACTGTATACATTAGGCTACTTTTAATCCATTAGGCTGACTACGAACTACGTACATAAGAAAAAAACAAATCAGAATAAACATTACGTTTTTTTATTGAACAAATATTGCCACAAAGTAGGCTATCGGATACAGCATCTGCAGCATCTTACAGATGTTAGAAAACATCCCCAAACATTATTTATTTGCAATACATCTGCACATATGAACTTGTCACATTGGTTTATTCAACGGGCCCTGTTTGAAACCAAGAGACGATCAAACAATTCCGTGCCATACAAATAATAAGACGGAACAGGATTAAGGATTAAGGAATAAGAAAAACAAAAATGCACCTTTCAAAAGTTATGTCCTACAACGGTGTTTATTGAAGTTGATTAGTTTGTCTGTTGGATATCTGCTAAGCCTCCAACTTAATTGCAGACACTGTTAACCAATGTAGGCAAAAGCCAATACGCCTATAACATGCATTATGTCCTGTAGTCAATCAGAGTTAAGAGAGACACCATATACCGCCTAACCTCCTCCTCTGTATCTTGTTGGGACACTGAGTCACTTATAGGCTGTCTTGAAACTGTTTCGTTTATTTAGCTCTGTGAATTCCGAATGCATAGAGCATTGTTTTCTCTCAATTCACACACAACATTTATGAAAAGAAGACCCGGTTGCTTATGTGTTCATCACTCAATCCTTTTATGGCACCAATCACATTTCGCAGACTACTGTAAGGAAGCCATGCAACACGGCACTACACGTTCTATGGCGCGTTTAAAACAGAACCTAAACATGCGATGTGTCCCGTTCAAAGATAAGTTAGAGATCTCCTCTACTTTCGTTCCCGGGATCAAAACATGCAGACGTCCCGCTTAAACGTTTAGTCGTGGGGGTTAACATTCATATGATCACCCAATAGATTCCATTTCAAATTAATGAATTAGTGCGCAATAATTGAAATCAATAAAGTGGGGTACTTACGATTGGTGCGATTTTTTTCCCTCTCTCTAAAGCAAAAACAAGTAAATCAAAGAGGAAAACATAGTCCATATATGATTACTATCAGCCCGAAACGTGATTCTGAGACTTGGAAATAAAAGTCAGAGTGGGATCGCTTGCTGGATCGCGGTCCTTATTAGTCGCCCAGTGACCCTCCCACTCTGTCACTACTATCGTGCCCTCAAGTCTCTGGCAAGCAGCGGACACTCAGACATGTAATCAAATGAGCCATTCAGCTATAGCATGCGTCCTTTGTGCACACGCGTCATGATACACTTTGATGTATGATCCACATTGTCTGCTTATGAGCTCTGAGTTATTTCCAGGATGTTACATGAAGTTGGCAATGGTGTGCATCTAAGAAGAAAATTCGATACTTGTATAATGCAATGGTTTATTCAGCTCAGTATGAGTGCCCATTGTCTATTGAGAAACTATTGACTATTGAGATATTGAAAGGGCTAGTAAACGCATATCCCAAGATAAAGCTGCCTATTATCTCATTTACTGTAGAATAAAACAACATAAAAAAACATTTGTTGAAAGTTGGTTGTGTGTAACTTCTGTTTGCAGAATGCTTCTACTATAAAGGCTACAACCAGCTGTTATTAAATACCTTGTGATGTGCTATGAACACAGGTACTATATACCACTGTGTTATGTCTGAAATGGGGCACCAACAACAGTGCCTTGCTCAAGAGACCACAGAAACAGGTGCTGGGACTCCACACTCAAGGCTGTTTAGACAGATGCCTGTATGTCTTCTGCCAACGCACCCACCCACCAACACACAGATGCACACACACAGACACACGCAGACATGCATACATGCCCACACAGACACACACACACACACAAACTTAATGGGCCTATAAACACACAACAACATAAAAACAATAATAATAACAACAAAAGTAATTAAAGAAAAAAATAAGGAAAACACTCATATCTCTGCATAATGCTCATCAAATTAGTTCTGACTTTACTGGCCTTTCATATCAGAGAACATCACCCAAAGACGTATCTCCAGCCTCCTCTAATGGCCTTGGCTCACTTCCATTGATTCCATATCATTATCTTAACTATCCTTCTTGTCCTACTTGCAATCTAAAGGGCAAGCAGGACACAGAAGGGGCTGTAATGGGATCCCTGCTAGATAATGTCCAGCGCAACACTTGCCGTAGCAATACGTTTGCATCGGAAACCTATCATTTTAAGATCTTAGGTTCTGGTCCGTGGCCACGGAAGATTCCAGAGAAACTTGAGATGTTTTTCAAAGTCGTTCGAGACAGCTGACACTTTTGGTGGCAGCACGATGCTACACATATATTTTTTTTGTACAATGCTGCACACTGTGCTGTGTTTCAGCTCAGATGACAGTGATTTTCTCTGTGCTGTCTGTTTGCTCACATACGTTAATGCCTCTTTTCTTCTATTCTCAAAACCTAACGGCCAATGGGTTATTTCCACACTTGTCACTCACGTGAAAATGGACCGCATTTGTTGTTGTCATAGTGTCATTGTTTATGAGACTGTTTATGGCTAAATGACCTAATGACTTAAAATGACCCCAGTCTAGACGGTTGGTCTTTAGCTACAGATAATTATTGTTCTGCTGGGGAAATTGAAGAAAATTGTGACAGAATCCCATAAGCGACAAGCCCATTGCAATGATCAACTGCCCTTCACAACTCGAAAACCTATATTTGTTGTTAGATGACAGTGCTAAAATCATGTCAAATGTGTTACTTTTTTGTAAGTCGCTTTGGATAAAAGCGTCTGCCAAATGCTCTAAATGTAAATGTAAAATGTTATATCCAGTTGGATTCCTCGTCCATAGATATGATCGTATATCTTTAACAATGAAACGTGCTGAATGAGCTATTGCATGTGCTGCTGTGAGGTACTTTGTATTAAAAGGTGCGCTACTTAAAATCTATCAACATGTCCATGCAATGCTTTCTGAAATTGCACTTCGACCATCCGGAAGGGGAGAAAATGGAATGTGGACAGTGACCAATGGTGGTTTATGAGTAATCAGTGGTTTATGATGAATGTTGTAATTAAGATCTGTATATTTTCCACCGTTTGGAAAACGGCATGTATTTTATCTTTTTTTTTAAAAGCATATTTTGTGTTACGTTTGTTTTGTGATTTTTGCACGTCCTACAGTGAAGGTGCACATGTGCATGGGGCACCTGTTCTATTATTTGTAGATGGCGGTGTGTGTGTGTGTGTGTGTGTGTGTTTGTGCAGACCTTGGTAAACAGTGTTTCATCGGTGAACTGAGCGTGTTTCCCGCACTGACCGCAGTCTGCTAAGTGCTCTGTGCATGGCCTTTCATTTTGTCATTAAAATCACCATTGTTCACAGGGATCAAATGCACAACACCTGCTCTTTTTTACCTTTGAAACGGGCCTATGAAAAAGCACATGGTAAACAGCCTCAGACGACAAAGATAATTTCGGGGCAAACATTACCACTGAATAGCACATTTAATGCACTAATTTCCCAGCTGCTAATACAGACAAGACATACAGGAAATAGAAAGGCACAATACAACAGTTTGGCCTGAAGCTGCGTCTACTGTGTTTGAAATAAAAACCACAAGAGCCAAACCACAATAGCCTAAGCCATTTAATCCCTCAGCGATTTAAGCTCTGCCCTGTAAAGTTACTTTCTCTTGCTTTGAACTAAGTCTCTGCAGTTGTTAAGATATTGGACCATGTTGTCTTACTGGTTTGTTCCAACAGTTGTGACAGTATCACTTCAAAAGTTATCGGTGTAAAAGTTTGAGAATTAATTATAATTCCATCATCAATCTCCTCTATTATATTCATCTATTCTTTTGTCCAGGACAAGACTACACAGGAATACCTCCAACAGATGCTGTTTGCCATCTTGATGGAATATAGAAGAATGAAGAACATTATGTACGAGGGGGTAGCAGGAGACAATAGTGTCAGTATTCATGTTGGAATTTATGAGGACTAAAGGGTGTGTGTATCTTATGATCAGCACTGCTTTTCAAGTCCGCTTCCATTAGTGTGTGACTCATATCACAGCGACCATCTTAACACAGGGGACAGGATTGTTCCGGAATCCATCACTTTAGCAGTCAGTTCTTCTGCTGAATAAGAGGAAATGCAACCGTATACAACCTTTTCCTTTTTTAAACCGAGGGCAAGAAAAGCGAGAGGATGAAAATCAGTTAATAGTTGCAGCAGCAACACCAAGGTTGTTTCAAAGTCAAAATACATCTCTAGAATGTCACAGACATTTTGTAGGAGTGCACACAACGATGGGTGAGAGATATAGGATATGAAATACCTGGAAATAGATTCCACATCCCTCCCCTCTGCCCCAATAAAGCCAATATTCAAACTTAAATGGCCATGTACATATGTGCCATATATATATGCCTGTAATGTCTGAGTTATATATACAGTATGTATGCCAGTTCATGTGTCTACCACTGAGAAGGAAGCCTTGGCCTAGGGTCTTTATGCTACCGCAGTTCCTCCAAGGTTTTGACGTGGTTGTGTCAATCTCTTTATAATCTATTCATTGGGTGCTTGTCTTGTCTGTCGTCTTGTCTTTCGCCAGGTAGCCTCGTCTTCTGCTGGTGTAGCTGGTCGCTGTCCGCGGTACTGGACCCCACCCGCTCCCGCACCCCCACCTCTCCTTACCCTGGATGCTGCTTGGACAGCGAAGCAGACTCCCACAGGTATGTGAGTGTGGATGGCTGGGAAATTGTGACCACGTCGCCAGTTGGTAGAACACCTTGCAGAGAAACCAATCAACCGTGATCCAGCCTCTTTGAGGTGTCTATGTGGGTGAGAGCTGGTCCGTGGTGCTGCCTGTCCTGTGCTGCAGAGTATCGTTAATGATTTAAACAACAGGCTTCTTCTTCTCCCTTATGTGTCCTGTGTGTGTGTGTGTGTGTGTGTGTGTGTGTGTGTGTGTGGAGGGAGGCTAACAATACCTTTCTCTGGAACTTTGCCTTCGCTGTGTTGCACATCCATCCTTGCATATGGCTTGATGAAATCCTGTCAGTTCTTCATACTGCAGCAGCATATCTTCTTTTTAAGCCAGATATTCATAACTAATGGCCAGCGGGCCTGCGATGACCGGCCATCCATTTCTGGGGCAGGGCTAGATGACGACCTCCACCAAAGTAGAACTACTTAACATTCTTGATGTTGAGCTTCTGTTAGAACTATGCCCATCAACCATTAAAAGTGTCTGCAGTTCTCCTTGTGTAGGTCCCAAAAGGGACCCCTTAGAAAACGAGCTCCTCAGGTGTCAAGAACAGTGTCTGGGGCTTTTAGGTTGAGAGAGGCCTGCCAGTAAGTGTGTTGGGTTGAGCATAGCAATAGGCCGATACCTCACTCACACGAGTGCACTATGAGATTGCACTGTCAGGTCTGCTTTGCATTGGGCAGGAGTTTAACTCAAAGATGGTGTTTGTCGGTGTGGATGGTTGAAAGAATCCTGTTGGAACCAAGATGCCGAAAACCGTCAAGAAATATGCCTCATGAAGAGAACACAAGTCAAAATATACACTATAGTTGGTCATCCACCAAGATATGATAAGATATGATGAAGTTATGATACGGTGACTTCTAGCATGGCTCGTTAATCCCCAGCAGTTAAGACATATCACACATCGTCCATAAGGCTTAGATGCTACAGCTAGTAATTCTTATTGATCCTGTATAAATGGTGTGAATTACTAGTGTAAGAGTGTTTATGAGTGTAGGCCGAGTACCTGGAAGGCCTGCATTACACAAACTCCCAGAATTTGATATATTAAATCACACACACACACACACACACACACACACACACACACCCGCACACACACACACAAGCTGTCTGATGCATGCTTTTTGACGCATGCCAATATGATGTCCCACCACACCATCGAG
>OMKP01009138.1:3609-19151 GCA_900302375.1 Bathygadus melanobranchus
AGGGCCTTCTCTCGCTCTGGTTGGCAGCACGACCGGATCAAAGTCCAGCAGCATGCAGCCGGGGCCCTGTGGCCGCCGGAGGAACACATGTAGGTAGACCAGCCCAGCAGCAGAGCACCTCTACAGGGACATGCCTTCTGTATGTCCACACCGACGTTGACGTTGGTGGTTTCTGCCCTTAAAGACGGACAGCTGTGGATATCAAAGAAACGAAAACCAGGGAGAGAAGACTGTGGAGGAGAGGGGCGTTACGAGGGGGGCGGGGGTCAGGCAGAGTTTGTGGCATTGTGGACACCGGCCCAGAGCGTGTGTGTATGTGTGCTTCGTGGTTCACTATGGTGCTGGTCCACTGCATGCCTTTCCAGTGTATTTGCTGGAGGCCCGACGCAGACCCAGAGAACCTGGAGGTGAGCTGCGATACCATGAGCTGACTAAACAATCCATTTCCCCAGGAGTAACCGATGGCTAATATTTGGTCATTGTGCATACGATACTTTCATGCATATAATGCAATACGATAACGTTTAATTGAGACATTTAGTCACCGTTCTTGTTTGAACTTGATAAGGCTAAGGGCTTGATTGTGTTTACTGTTGGTGAGAAGCCGTGTGAACCAGAGTATTTTCACATGGTCATTATCGGTATGCTATGTATGTGACCAGGTGTCTTTTGAAATAACTATTAACATTATTGGCTGTTATAAAATACTCACCTGGTCACCAATGGCAACCCGATACCTTTTTAAATGGCCGTCAACTGAATGAATATTCGGGGGGTTGGTTGCTGATTAACAGATGTTCTTTGTCGCCTGCAGCCTGGGGGGAAGGGGGGTGGCGCAGTGCAGTATCAACAATGTCGACCCGTGACATGTTGTGATTGTCTGACCTCCAGGCTCCGTCGGTGGACCACGTGCGAGAGCTGCTCCTCCGGCAGGAAGAGGCGTCCCCGACGGCCAGCGGTGGCAGCAGCCAGCCCTCCTCCCTGGCCGACTTCTCTGAATCGCCCACATCGCTCACGTCGCTCATGGGCGACACCTCCGCCGAATCGACCACCACCCCCGTCCACCCCCGGCGCAGGGCAGCGCGACCGCGGCCTATCTCGGACTACGGCCAGCTGGTGTCCCGGCGGTACCCCATCCCAGAGGAAGGTGCAGAGCTGTCTCCTAGCAACTGGGCCAGAGACGGCCCTGGAGGTGGCTGTGGGTACGAGGGCGCCGGCGGTCCGGATGGCTTGTCCCTGAAGCAGAGGCCCGTGTCAGTGATAGGGATGGTGGAGGTGCTGTCCTCACCGGACGAGAAGGAGGCCCGCCTTCCCTCTGTGAGAACAATGTTCAATATGTGTTCATGTAGCTTCCACACAGAGCTCCACTCTCCAAAGAGTTAAAGGTGCAGTGTGTAGGATTTAGGATTTCACCCCTTTCCAAGCATGTAGGAGAACTGGCCTTCAGGTGCCACAAGCAACTTTCAATGATGTCATCGTGCGTAGAGTAGCCCAAATTTGTCATGTGATGAGGTATTTTTAGATTTAGAAATTGAATGTAGTTATTTAGTCTGTAAAACTATAGATCATAGCTTACATGTAAGATAGCGAATAATGTTGTAACTTGTCCTGCCAGTGTTAGCGTTTAGTTGCTAACATTAGCTAGCTGCTTTGCATGCTTAACACAGTGTAGCAATTGCGCTTGCTACACTAGCCACGAAAGTGGCTTTTCTGCTGGGCTCCTCCAATACCAGGACACAGTCAGGTGTTGGTCAGGTGTAAACCGGTTTATTGCAGAGTTGTTGCAGTTGTAGACAAAGCAGGTGGAAGATACTGACGTGTCAGAGCTCTCGGAGTGCGTCTGATGATGGCCGGTTTAACCTGTGTGCACTGATTAGTCAATGCATCACAGGTGTGCAGCCTCACCCAGCCCCAGACTCTAACCTGGGCCAAGTGAGGCTGCTTAAACCAGCCACAAAGCACACACACACACATACAGAGACTCCACGTACAGTGTTTGGTTTGTCTGTTCTGGGCTACTGTAGAAACATTACAGAGCAACATGGTGGCCTCCAGCTCCATTCTGTGATGGGTTTAGCTATTCGAATCGTCTTACAGTTGAACTGTATTGTTCTTCCAAATCTCATCTTTTCCTCCTTCCCCTGAAGTCCCTGCCTCGGCCGCCCCTCCCGTCCCACGACGTGCCCCCCTACCGAGCTGTGTCGGCCCGTTTCCGGCCCTCCTCGGCCTTCTCCCAGAGCACCCCCATCGGCCTTGACCGCCTGGGCAGACACAGGATCCACAGAGTTCTGAGCGGTGAGACAACTGTGTGTGTACGGAGGGGTCGGGGGAACTAACAAAGGGTCCCAGCGGTGTGTTGGAGTTGCAGGAGTGCAGGAATATTAACATGCATGTCTTAAGGAAAACACCATCCAGGCCCGGGAATACGCCTGTACACGTCCTCTGAATTTGAGATAAAGCTTTGAGATAAAGTGTGTGTGTGTGTGTGTGTGTCAGACGGCATGTCGGAGTGCTCGGTGGCGCTGGACGGCAGTGTGAGCGAGGAGGAGGGCAGCTTCGATGAGCTGAGCGAGGCCACGCCCTACCTGCAGCCGGGGGTGGAGCTATCCCTCCTCAACCAGGTGACTCACCACTGAGGAATCCCCACACCCCACCCCACCATTATAAACAACCCGTGTGTGTAATGACGTGCGCACCTGACTCGAATGGGTCTATTGTGTGTGTGTTGTTTTTTTAAGGAAGCTTGGTGAAACTCGAGCGTAGGCCTACATAAGATTTTAGCAGCGAAAGTAAATAATAAACGGATGACAGACTACAACATCTCAGACATCCCTCTGTAATCCTGCATGTCAGACAGACCTCCACTAGCATGTAATTGAGTCTGTGTCTGTGTATGTGTGTGTGTGTGTTCAGTGGATAAGCTCGGGCCACGCCGTGTATGCCGAGGCCCTGTGGGATCACGTCACCATGGGCGAGCAGGAGCTGGCCTTCAAGGTGGGCGACGTGATCCGAGTGCTGGACGCCACCCACGAGGACTGGTGGTGGGGCCACGTGGCCGAGCAGGAAGCCTGGTTCCCCTCCACCTTTGTCAGGGTACGTGTGGGTCTGAACCACCCCCCCCCTTCAACTAAGATGGAAACTGATATTGATATTGCGACAATATTGTAGGGGTGATTATTGGTGCTTTCACCAAATATTTACAAAATTAGATTTTTGATCAATAAAATCAGTAATGTGGATATAATGACCAAGTGGATAAGTGACAAACTCACATCACTGTAATGCAGCCTTTAAAACAAGGAAAACACTTATGCTATATCACAACATTACGATATCCAAAATCTAAGACGATATCTAAACTCATAACACGATATTGATATAATAGCGATATAGCCCCGCCTGACCGGCTCTGGTCCAGACCCAGGCCTCCCTCGAACCCCTCTTGTTGGCTCTGTGGTCGGGTCGACAGCTCTCCTGTTCAGAGGCGCCGCCGTAGCTGAGCGGTTGCTACTCTGGTTGATTGACAGCTGGTTGTTAATTGGGCAGGCTGTGGTTACCATTGTGAGGCTGGTTAATTGGCAGATGGGCGTCTGCTGTGTAATTGCTCGTGGCAGGCTTGGTTCCACAGCACATGGACTTGTTGTTGCCTTAGTAATGTCAACTTTAAGTGCAGTGTGACCCCCGTGTCTTGCTTTGTTTTCAACTAATGGGATTTAATTAAAAGGTTAATTAAATGAATTAAAGGAACTTTGTCGTAGTTTCTATTTGTCTGTTAATTTGTTTGTTTTCAATTTAAAGCAACTAATTGTGGCACTGTTTTAGTGTATTAAATCTGCAGTAGTCTGAGTAGAAGTCATCTTGTATGGAGTCAACAGACGCCAACAACATAAGTTTTCGATCAATCAATTCATTGCGTGTGTGTGTCTGTGTTTGGTCCACAGGTGCGTGTGAACCAGGAGGACTTTAGCGCTGAGAGCGTGGAGAGCGTGGCGGACCAGGACGGTCCTGCCCAGCCCCGGGACCCCCACAGCAGCCAGCACCGGGACCAGATGCGGACCAACGTGGTCCAGGAGATCATGACCACCGAGCGCATCTACATCAAGCACCTCCGGGACATCTGTGAGGTAGGACCTCCCCTGTTGGACCTGTCTGCTCTTTAGTCTGTTTTATTGAATTATTCTTTATTTAACTTAAAATGCAACGTGAACATTTTTTTAAGCCATCAAAAATACTGAAGCGCTTCTTCTGTCATCGGGTCTCAAACACGTGCTGTGTTGTGCACGGAATCGCAGAATGTTCTTTGCACTTGAGCACCCCCTGTTGGCCAGTATTTTAATACTGACAGTGTTTCAGTGGCTTGCTTGCAGCGACAAGGTTCTCTGTCTGTTCAAGTTGTCTCCGACTCCCAAAGAGACTAGGAGCATCTGACTGCTCAGCACACCTAGCCTGGGGTAGACAGATTGGTTATAGAGGTTTAGTCTACTCCCAGCCGGAAGGTTCTGGGTTCGAACCCCGATGATCGCAGTCTATCTGTAGTGATCCTCGAACAAAGTGCCTTGAAAAATCTAAATGATAAAACATACAAAAATTATAAAACAATTATTTCACAAAATAACCAAGACTTAGAATAGAAGTCAGCTTCATGACTAAATAGACAATGTTAAAAGGAAATTCTCCACTACAATGAGAATTGTACTTGATCTCTATACCCTCCAGGGTTACATCCGGCAGTGCCGTAAGCACCCAACCATGTTCACGGAGCCCCAGCTAAAGACCATCTTCAGCAACATCGAGGACATCTACTGCTTCCAGAGGCAGTTCCTGCGCGAGCTGGAGAGCAAGTACAACAAGGATCAGCCCCACCTCAGCGAGATCGGCTCCTGCTTCCTGTCCCAGGTAGCCTCTCGAGACTCGTCAAGTCAACTTTATTTGTAGAGCCCTTCATCACAGTAATGAAGGCAGGGTCCCCGCGGGTCCTTGAAATCCCTGAAAGGTTGTGAATCTGAGAAGAAGAATAAGAAAATCAAGGCGTTGAAAGTTTTCACACATTCAAGGCTCTCTCTTTAATTGTGAGCTTCTGTAAAGCTTGCTTGTTCCCATTATAAACATTGTCAGTGTTGTAACCGTAATCAACCTTAATCCATGTGTCAAAACGATGCTGTCTTGGGTCCTTGAATTTGATGGAATTGGGCCTGGAAAGTCCTTGAATTTGATGTTTAAGAAGGTGTGGGAACCCTGCACAGGCTTCACAGGCTGTGTTTTATATGACCTCCCCGGCCCATAGGGTTGCCAAACAGCAAGGAAAACCTTACTTATCAAGGAAGAAACCTTGAGAAGGAACGCAGAGTGGGGGAGCCCTCCTTCCAGGGGTGGTTCAGACTACAATGGGTGCCATAATGGACGTAATGGTAGCATAACAAGCTAGCCAAGCTATGGTGTGTGTTTATTTAACATGTCACACTGGGGTTATTGTTTGGAGATGAAACCTCGTTCAGATTGTATAAGGTGAATGGTTGTTTATTATGGGATGACACATCTTACTGATGATGTCATGGCAGGGGGGCCTCCCCAGCAAGCACGCCTGCACTGTCTCACACACACTTGTGGGTTATGCTCTCTCCCGTCCACCCCACCTCGCCCACCCTCACTATCTATTAGTAATGGAAGTAGTCCTGTGTAGCTTAATTGTTAGAGCAAGGCATTAACGATTGCCAGGGTTTGGGGTTCGATTTCCCCTCGATTTCTTAGTGCCTCCGATGGGAAGAGATGTTTGCAATGACCAAATGTATTGTTTTATTTACAACACATTAAGTCATTTAGCTGATGCTTTTATCAAAAGTGAGGAGGACAGTGATCTTTTTAGATAATCATTATATATTAAAATATTCATTCATTTCTTTCTTTATGTCTCTCTCTCCACCCCCCAGGAGGAGGGCTTCTCCATCTACTCCGAGTACTGCAACACCCACCCGACGGCCAGCGCCGAGCTGCACCGCCTCATGAAGCTGGGCCGCTACAAGCACTTCTTTGAGGCCTGCCGGCTGCTACAGCAGATGATCAACATCTCCATCGCCGGCTTCCTGCTCACGCCCGTCCAGAAGATCTGCAAGTACCCGCTGCAGCTGGGGGAGCTGCTCAAATACACCCCCAAGGACCACAGGTGAGACCCCCAACAGAAACACCCGCCCTCTCCTCCCCTCTGACCATCCTGTACAATCGTCAGACTCTTAACTGTGAAAGGATTTAAGAACAACGGAACACACACCAACTGCTGTAAAGTAACGGTTGATACATAAAGACAGACTAGACTAGACTGGACCGATTATATGCCATCAATTAATTAATCAAGAGGTTGGATTACAACCTTGGAACGACTCAAAAAGTGGCCTAGTAGCGCAGCCTCACTATTACTATGCTACTATAATTCATTTATTAGAGACACAGACACAGTTGAGTTGCAGCACTGTGAACACCTCAGCTTATACCTCCCCCCCCACGTCTCCCAGTGACTACAACGGGGTGAGCAGTGCCTACGAGGCCATGAGGAACGTGGCAAGTCTGATCAACGAGAGGAAGAGGAGGCTGGAGACCATCGACACCATCGCTCAGTGGCAGGTCGCCATTCTACACTGGGAGGTCAGCACCACCGAGAGAGCTTTACAGTTGGAAAAGCCTCCTATTGTACCGACAGGTGTGACGTTGATTAAGGCCGGGGCATACTCCGCGAGAACAGAGAACTTTGTTCGGCTGCGAGAACAAGAAAAGAGTTTGTTCTGGCCAGGACATTTCATACTCTGCGAGAACTCTCCTAACCACGCCCACTTCAAATTGACCAATCACACAATAGTTCTCGGACACGTCACAAGAAAAAAGTTCGGCCAGGAGGATGTGTCGAGATCAAGCTGCGAGAACTCCCGATATGACGAAAATGACGTCATTCTGTTCTCGCACTCCTGGGGAGCGAGAACAAAGTTCTCTGTTCTTGCGGAGTATGCCCCAGCCTTTAGACACGACTGTTTTTAGTGACATCACAAGTGGGAGTGTCCAAGCAGATGTGTTTTATTTTATTGAACCTTTATTTCACTGAGATGTCTCAAACAAAACAATTTACATATTGGGAAAATATCACAAACCAGGCAATTGTACGCACATGTACCTCAACCACAACATTCACAAATACTGACTGCCAATATATATAAGTGTCAATATGTATGATAGATGGATGGATCAACCTCCCAGGCTACCTGTTGATAGTCCTCCCGGTAGTCTGGGTGGACACTCCCACTTGTGATGTCACAAATGGGTGGATTTTGAAATGGCTTGTAATGGCTGATCAACATCACAGCCGATGGTAAAGTAGGGGCTCTTTTTAACGCTTTTGTCTCATGAGAGCAACTATGTGACCGCATAGACTGCTAGGTTGACCCCTTGCTGATAAAACAGCAAGACAGCCATGGTGATAATATGCTACACAATGCTAAGTACTATTTTTAAGTGCCAGGACGTACAAACATATAAGTAAGTGCGAGGGATCCCAGTGGGGGTGGGATTCAAACCCTGGCTGGGTAAGTGGGAGTGGGTTACGGAGGAGAGGTGGTGGTGGTGGGGTAAGGAGGGAAGCTATGAAGAGTCCAGGTGAACCCGAGCAGATGAGTTTTGACTCTCTTGTGTGTATATATATATATTCATGTAGGGGGCTGACGTGCTGGAGCGCAGCTCGGAGCTGATCCACTCGGGGGAGATGACGCGCATCACCCTGCAGGGCAGGTCGCAGCAGCAACGCTTCTTCTTCCTGTTCGACCACCAGCTGGTGTTCTGCAAGAAGGACGTCCTGCGCCGCGACCTGCTGCACTACCGCGGCCGCCTCGACATGGACCGGACCGAGGTGCACGAGCTGCCCGACGGGCGGGACCCCGGCCTGGGCCTGACCCTGAAGAACGCCCTGCGCCTGCGCGACGCCTCCACCCTGGAGGCCATGTGCGTGCTGTGCTGCCGCAAGCCACAGGACAGGCAGCGGTGGCTGGACGCCTTCGCCCGCGAGAGACGCCGCGTGCAGGAGGACCAGGAGATGGGTGAGCGTCGCTGTGTTTGTGGGGGTTTTTTTATGTTTTGAGTTTGTCCAAAAAGGGAGTTTTTATTGTCTTCTCCAGTGATTTAAAAATAAATAAATAAAAAGTATATTGTGTAGGGATTGTTGCAGAGAGAAACATTTGTTAAAGACAGTATCATAGTGAAAATAATGATTTTAATAATAATAATCGAGTTATGTCCCTTTTTCTTGTGGCAGGAATGGAGATCAGTGAGGAACAAAGGAAGAACGCTATATTCAATGCCAGAAAACTCAAACAAGGGAAGATGAAGTGTAAGAGGAAAACAAAACGTCTTAAAGACATCGGATTACTCTAACCCTTGTACAGTATAGTCATCGTCATATTAAATGAACTTCCTTGTTTTCCACCCCTTCCTGTTCAGCTATTGGCTACTCCGGCTTGGCCCCGGCCCACCACCAAAACCTCCACCCGCTTCACCAGCGCCACGTTACCGTACCGACCAGCGTGCCCAAGCAACCGGTGTTCTCGTTGGCCGAGCCCCCCAAGCGAAAGCCCGCCCACCTGTGGTACTCCATCACCCGGAGTGCCTTCTTCAAGAAATGATCCCGCCCCTTCCTTTTCCTCATCATCCTCCTTCCTTCCAGGAAGGCCCTCCCCTAAAAACCATCCACAAGTCACAAAGACCACTTTATGTTAATGATATTTTTAAAGCCTACCTGAGAATGTAATGTGTATGTTTATTGTACCCTTTAACGCATCTTTTGGTGTTTGTTGTCGTGGAGTGCCTGAAAATTCGCGATTGCCTTTTCATTTCTGGTGTGTGTGAAGGCATTGTCGTGGTTGTCTTAGTTCAAGAGATTCCTCTGCCCTGTGTGTGTGTGTGTGTGTGTGTGAATGCCGGCTGTGTATTTAAACGTTAATAGTGACAACGATGTATAGTACACTTTTTAAAAGTCAAACTACTTTTCCTTGATTTCACAAACGGCTGGAGCCTTGTCCCGGTCGAGGTGGTTCTGTGTTTGTCAGCACTGGACACCACTTGACCCGAGAGGTCCGCTGGTGCACTAAACCCCGCCCTCTCTTAACGCTGTAAATAAACGTGTACAAAAGTATTCAACATTGATACAGGTGTCGCTTGAAAGGTTTTTTTTAATGGTTTGACTGATGCTGACTTTCTTTACATTTACATTTACATGTATGGCATTTATCGAAAGAGGGAAACAATATATCGTTGACGGTACAGTGAGAGTTACCATGCTGGTAAACAGCATGATAGCCACAGCATGAGATGCTTTAACTAAGCAAAACTATTAACCCTCGACTTTCTGATTCCTCAATAGCTTTTTTTGGATTGTGTATGCTTTGATTGCCTAATTTGTTAATCGAGTTGGATAAAGCGATACATTATGTTAAATATAACTACAATTTTAATTACTTTTCTTGAGTGTTGTTCATGTTCGTTTCCACAGCCTGTAATATGCTATTAGCTGTCAAATGATCACCACCACATAGCGTGTGTGTGTGTGTGTTTGAGCCTTAAACAATATCAAGCAAACTTGTATAAAGAAGACAAGACTACAACAAGATAAATTATTTTGAAAACCATCTCAGTCACAGGGAAACTGGAGTAGGCCTACGTAATGCGGTCATCGACGAGTTGCCCACAACTCAAAAGGATCTGGTTTCACGCACCTGTTTGCTCACCGGCACAGAGGCGCGCAATGCGCTAAACGGGCTGCTCTCCGTGCGCGCTTTCCCGTCACCTCGGCGCGGTGTGTGTGTTCTTTAACGAGGTCTGTCTGTTAATCCGGGGTAAACAGAATGAGCGTTAACCACTTGCAGCACCGAGCTGTCCGCTGATAAACACAGCCGTGGGGATGTCTCCGTGTCATGGGCACAGAGCGAATAGACAACGAGACGGCGAGCGGTGATGAAGATGCGTCTCAACCGGCTCAACTCGACAACGCCAGCGTAAGTAACGTGTGTTCATCACTTAACTTTCCGTAATTAGTAGTCACATTTACGCGCAAGCAGCCTCCCCTCACTTAAATACAGCCTAACCGAGTGGGTTCTCATAGCAAGATGTTTTATGTCGTGTTAAACACCTGTTGGATATGTCCATATCATGCAATATATGTTTAGTGCTTAAGCCATTTTTATGTAGGCTAAACATTGGCCGCGTTATATTTTGTAACACGACCCTTAGACTGTAGGCCTAATATAGCATTGTATTCATAATTAGCAAACCGTTATTAACTCGCTTTGTGTTTCTAGTCTACTCCGCGCCAATCTATAGCCGTTATCTCATGGGGGGGGGTGTATTAAGTGCGCGGTATGGGATGACACGGATGAATAATGTATATGTACCAGGTAACTTAATGAGTGTGAGTGCTCCTACATCTGATGGGTGGCCTTCTCTCTCTCGCTCTCTCTCTCTCTCTCTCTCTCTCTCTCTCTCTCACACACACACATTTATAAAGCTCCCCCTGACACATTGCCTTTCATACTGTCACATACACACACACACACATTTAGAAAGCACCCCCTGGCACGCATACACACACACATTTAGAAAGCACCCCCTGTGGCACACACAGACACACACACACCTTATTTAGCTTAAGCCGGCTAGCAGGTCCTTTCATATGAAGACCCGGAGCGAACACTGCTCTGCTTTTTTAATCCACTCCATCCAAGTGTGACCCACGCACACACACACACACACAAAGGACCTTTCGGTGCTCATTTGCATACTGTCTACTGTACTGAAATGCACACCAGCAGCCAGCATAGATTAACTAAAATGATAAGGGTATGAAAGACAATAGCTGCAGTTGGTTTCATCATTTAGCTTGTGAACTCTACATGACTCCTCCAACATGCTTGATGGGTTCTGCAAGACAAATACACCCTATAGTGTGTGTGTGTGCGTGTGCACATGCGCGCGGGTGTGTCTGTATTCCTAAGTGTTCCATTCCATTGCCAGGAAATTGAATGCGGACTAAAGATGAGGTCATTCAATCACTCAATCAACTCGGCGCCATTAACCCCAATCCCAATCAGAAGTGACCTCTTCCCCGCCGCCAAAGGTCACGACCGAGGAAATGGAAACCGCACGCTGAGAACATTGGAATCACTCTCTCTCTCTCTCTCTCTCTCTCTCTCTCTCTCTCTCTCTCTCTCTGTGCCCCACGTTGAGCACGTGTCCCCTTCCCATCCGTCCCCCGGCAGGTCGCGGACGTGTCCGTGGAGGTGTCCACAGTGGACCACGCGGTGCAGAAGGTACGCAGGAAGTACGTCAACTCCTGCCGCCGACGGAGGAGGAAGAGGAAGAGCGACAAGAGGAAACTCACGGACCTGTGGCCGGCGCTGTGGAGCTACCCGTACCTGGTGGTGGTCGTGACGGCCGTGGTGTTCGTGGTGGTGGTGATCACCTGGTCGCTGCTGTGGGTGTTTACATGTACGTGTGTTCACGTGAGGAACCGATCGGTGTTCGTGCTGTAGACGTAGCGCCGAGGACGTAGCTCTACAACAGTCAGCTACACCCATGTGTACAGCTCATGTTAGTAGGCCTGTAATGTCATCAGTCCAATGAGACTGTACATCACAACGACGGCCGCCCTTTTGGGGGCATTTTTTGGTCATGTGTAGTAATTGATTGTGAAATGATTTGTCATTATGGGGAGACATTGTTGTGTTTGAAACTGCCACAGTGTTTGTCACGCGAGATGTGACAAAACAGTTTTGGTCCACATAACACGGTTGATGGATATACTATTCATATTACATCATAACCTTTGTCGCCTGCCGTCTTCACCACGTTGTCAGTTCGCAGGGACAGCAACAACGGAGTGTACTTTGCCGGAATGATCCGTGTTGCCAACGTGGAGTTTATTCCTGAGTACCGCCACGCAGAGTCCACAGAGTTTGCGTACATGGCAAAGAAGATAGAGGTCGTGGTATGGACTGAAGTAACAGATGTTCAAATGTGTTCAATATACTGTACAGTATATCTGTGTGTGTGTGTGTGTGTGTGTAATTTATAATTGTATTTTTGCTGATGTTTCACAGCTGAGCAACGTTTACAAAATGTCATCAATGGCGAAACTCTACAAGCAAGCTGTCATTTCAGACCTCAGGTACACTGTGAAATACAGTTATATACTATAAAGACCTTTTTCATTCATTCATACATGCCTTTAATATTACTTATTTTCATATTGTATGTCTGTACTTTGTGCGGAAACCAGAGTCAAATCATTTACTTTTGTAAAACACGTTTGACCACCAATCAAATCGATTCAGTGGGCAGTAACAACCAATCACATGAAACTCTCATCTGCCCTGTCCTTCTGCCCAGCAACAACAACCTGGGCGGGGTGGTGGTCCACTTCTGGATGGTGTTCGTGGTGCCCCACCTGAAGAGCTCCGCCTTGTGTGAGGAGTGTGTTGGGGCCATCCTCCGGGACTCTGTGCTCACCAGCCTCCAGAACAGGACCTCCGTGGGCTACCTGCTGGGCCTGCCGGTAGACATAGAGTCCATCTTCATCAATGGTGTGTGTGTGTGTCTTTGTGATCGTTGTGTTATGATATATATATACACCGACAGGGTTATTAAGATTGTTTATGCCCCCTCAGCTGCCCAGCGCTCGGACTACACATCAACATCATCAGGTAAGACCATCAAGTGTTTGTATAGAAACTATGTCCTAACAAAAATATACATGGGGATAGGATAGTCTAGTAGTGGTTAAGGTGTTGGGATGTCCATTCACCCTGAAAAGTTCTAGATTCGAACCCCAATGTTCATAACCTTCTTGATACCTAGCGTAGATACCTATACCTAAGTCACTTGCAAGCATACTATGTAACTAAATAGTAAAACATTCTTCCCATCTCTCTCTCCCTTCTCCAGGCTCTGAGTGTTTGGATAAGCTGTATGCCACCTTCCCCGGGGCCTCCATCCCCCTGAACTTGCACCCGCCATGGAGCGGTGTGACCTGCCACGTCAAGCTGACCACGTTGCCTGGCTCAGTGGTCCGGCTGACCATCAGCTCCTTCCTCATCCAGCCCAGCGACTGTGTGAGCGACGCCCTGACGGTGTACGATGCCCTGCTGCCCATGAGGGGGCGCACTCTGCACAGGTGAGTCTGGTCCCCGCAGGTGAGCCTGAGCACCTCCTCTGCAAATACAAATGAGTGAAACTTTCATTCCGATGCCTTTATTGATCCCGGAGGAAATTGTTGTCCTGACATCGGTCGGGAGCTCATTCCACCGCTGCGGTGCAAGGACAGAGCAGAGTTGTGACTTTGTGGAATGACGTTTAAATAATAAATGTTGCTGTCTAACTCAACTCGTAGAGCATAGCATTAGTGGTTCGATTCCCACTTGAGTAGGAAGTATGAATGTTTGCACTGTGTGAAAGGTGAGTTGGATAAAAGCGTCCACACAATGCCATATATTTAGACATTTATTTTAAAAAGCGTGTTTTTGTCCTTTACCAACCCAATGGGTCATTCTAAACGATACAGTATTGTACTATGTCTGTTGACCCCCGTTGACCCCTGTTGACCGCAGGGTGTGTGAGCCGGTCACCACCCCCATGTACCTGGTGTCCACTTCCAACGTCATGCTGCTGTCCTTCCGACTGACTCCGGGGAACAAGAGCTTCAGGGGCCACTTCGAATCCGTCGCTGAGGAAAGTGAGTGGCGTTCCTGTGTAGTAACGCGGGGCAGGATGGTGTTAGGGACGACCAGGTCACTGGGTAACACCCCCGATGTGTACAGCGTTGCAAGATGCTGCACCTACAAAACATGGATTCACTTGGATTGTGAATCAGCTTATCCAGTAGACGAGTATATTCTGCTTTTGTTCTGGTGTGTCACGTTCGACACATTTGTCTGTGCCAATCGGAGCTGGAGCCGATAAATAACCGTGACTTTCTCCCGGGAATGAGTGTCGACTGTAACCTTTCCCACTAAAGACAAAAGCCAGATGTTAGCGGGTGTTAGTGGGTTTTTTGTCCAGTGGGAAAGGGGCTTAAGTCACTTTGGATAAAAGTGTCTTCCAAATGACTAAATCGTTTCAATAGCTGAAATGACACCACTCAACATCAACAGCTATTTTTCTCTGTGTTGTCATGACGATATATTTGTGTCCAGTGTGTTTTTCTCAAATTGAGACTCAGACGGAGCCTGGCTTCACCGGTCACATCTACAGCCCCTTCCACCCCAGCCTGCTGCCGCCGAAATGCATCTGCACCTGGCTGTTTAGGGTAGAACGCACATGCAAGCACACACACACACACACACACACACACACACACACACACAAACCTACATACACATGGAGCACACACACACACACACTGTAAATAATTATTTTATATTTCGCACTCACAATTGTATATATTGCGCTAGACAATATGATATAATATAATAGGTCATATTATTGTATTCAAGGGACTCCTGTATGATTTGTCTATCAGTGATTTAATTGGATGTGTGTGTTACTCTATCATAGACCCCTAGCTGGTCTCTGGGGGTCAGCCTGATGTTCCACAACTACGTCCTGAGACCCAAGGACATTAAGCCCTGTGAGCACGGCTGGTGGAAGGTCAACCAACTCATGTACGTGCACCCCCATTACCGTATATAACCATATAAATCCTTCAGAATTCGATTGGCAACAGCTAGGAGGGTACGTAGGCTCATGACCCAATCGGTTTTCAAGAGGAACTGAGCAGTTAAAAGTCGGCCACACGTTCTCTTTTAAGTCCCGTTTGTGTACATTGGTTGTGTGTGTGTGTGTGTGTGTGTGTGTGTGTCTGACCACAGATTTTGTGGTAGCTACGTGGGCTACTCCACCGTGTTCAGGATCTCTCAGCGCAGCCTGGAGGTGGAGTTCCGCTGCAGCTCGCGACGCGCAGAGCTGCCCTTCCAGGCCGCCTACGGCAGCTACAACATCAGCCGGCGTGAGCAGACGGGACCCGCTATGCGTGATGCACGCTTAAACATGCGTGATGCACGCTTAAACATGCGTGATGCACGCTTAAACATGCGTGATGCACGCTTAAACATGCGTGATGCACGCTTAAACATGCTGATGCATAATTAACCATGCATCATACACGCTTAAACATGTATGATACACGCTTAAACATCCATGCAAATAAAATTGATTGATTGTGGGATTGTCTGTCTGGAGCTCACATTTTCACATTTCCTTTTCCTCTGTGTGTGTGTGTGTGTGTGTGTCTGTCTGTCTGTCTGTTTGTCTGTTGGTCTATGTGTGTGTGTGTCGGCGGCAGCGTGCGAGGAGGGTCACTTCCTGTGCTCTACGGGGTTCTGTGTGGAGCGCCATCGGCGTTGTGACGGCCTGGACGACTGCCAGGACGAGAGCGACGAACACTTCTGCTGTACGACACACTCTACCTTTGATGAATTTGACCTAAACATATGACATTTTGAATTTCCCATTGAAGTAAAAAA
>OMKP01009147.1:1720-13311 GCA_900302375.1 Bathygadus melanobranchus
CCCGTTCCCCTCCCCTCCCCTCTCGCCCCGGGCCCCATCCATCTGTAGCATTCGCCCTCTCTTGCTGTCATCGGGGGGGTGTAAAGTTAAAAAAAGGGATTGGGAAAGTCGCTCCACTCATTTGCTCTTGCCGGACGTGCTGGACCCCCCTGCGCCCCCTTCCGCTTTGTCGGCGATCTCCGAAGTGTCTAGCTTCTCCGAGCCCTCGCCCTTCTCTGACCTCTCCTTCTCCGACCTGTCCTCGCCCTCCACAAACTCGGAGCGTTCGGATCGCGCGTCGGCGTCACCCTCCGACTTCTCCTTGCGCTCCGAGCGGTCGGGGTCCGTGCAGGACGTCCCTGGCTTGTCCCACCCGGCCAACTGCTTGTGTTCCTCCAAGCAAGTGGTGATGTTGGATGTCCAGGTTTTCATATCCTCCTAGTGGGGGTAGACCATGAGATGAGAAACGATGAATGGGATTGAATAAATGTGTCATTATTGACACACAAGGTAATGACAAACGATTTCATGACTTACACGATTTCACACAAAGTGTCACACTTGAGACTAATTAGAAAACGTTAAAAAGGAAAATATAGATAAATAGATAAAACGTTATCCATTGCCCGGGTAGAAAAAATGTGGGTGTTACAGCAGCAGGAAGTGAAACAAGACATAATAACGCCAAAACAAATACTTCCACTTCTTCTGACCGCGCTTTAAAAATGCAGTCGGGGGGGGCATGTTTGATTTCTTTCAAGTTCCATCTCATACGGATGATTTTACTGCACTCGGATTGTTCTGACGGTTTTTCGTACCTCGTCTTTTGCATGGAATACGAAGTGGTTTCCTTCATCAATTCTGTGGCAGAGAAACACAGTGTGACATTTTCAGATCATTTGAATTCTTCTTACACTTGAATGTACTTATTATCTTAGCCTTATGAATTGATATCTCATAACAATATGCCTAGGTCAATTCCAAATGTTTGAATGATATTGATACATTTCTTACTGGAGGACAAAGACATTCTTCTTCTTCTTGTAGCCGATTGAGGGGTCAAATGAGCAGTTGCAGAGGTCAACAGGAGACTCGTTGTTGTACGTTGTGGTACGGTTCCTTGCGTCCTTATAAAAGCTCAGATTTCCCTCATTCAACACACAATATACGTTTACCCAGGACTTACTGTAAAGAACAAAACAAAATAATTTAAAAAGCATTAGACAACTTGGGGAGAGTAATTAGAAGAGCATAATTAGAACATTCTCTCAAGATTCCTGACAGAATCAGAAGGGGACTATTATGTCACTCGTCCAATGACCTACAGACAGTACTATATTCGGAAGCCCTGGCCGTACCTATTGGGGCTCCTCTGTTGGGCTTCCAGGTCAGAAGAGGTGGCCTTCTTGCGGTAGAGGAAGCCTTCATTATGGGCAGTGTGTGAGGGCGGCTGGGGCGTTGTTGGAGCACCGGTCGCCGGGGCAGAGCGAGACCGCCGTGTCTCTTCAGGTTCCTTCGGACGGGGCCTCCTCCTTGGCTTGGGGCGGTCTCGAGCCCGAGGTCGCCCGTCGAAGCGAGTCACGGGTGCAGAGAGGCTGCTGGAGGGCCGGTAGGATTCTCCTCTGGCCTGAGGTGGAAGGTGAAGAGACAAGGGTGTCACTTATGTCCTCAATAAAAGAGAAGTAGTTTCATTGGTTACCGCAGTACAACTCACCTGCGCTGCCTCTCTCTCTTGCACCTGCTCCACGATCTCCGCCATAGTTGATCTCTTCTCCCTGTAGCATCAACAGCGACAAGTCACTCACAAGACTAAAGCACAACATCAACATCAGAGGCATCAGAGGTCACTTTGGCCAGTGCCAATGGGGCGAACCTGTATGGAATTGTGTCAACTTATGAGCATTTGAACTTTGCTGCCACAGACAATGCTAACTGGCTCCCCCACTCACCCTGAGCGCTTGTCAGAGCCATCTTTCACTGAGCCGTCCTTCACTGAGCCCTCCAAGTCGCTGGAGTCCTGCCTCTGCAGCCGTTGCTTGCCACTCCCCTCCTGTTCGCTGGAGGACTGCCGCTCCACGCGCCTCCGGTAGCGCTCCTGCCGGACGATCATGGGCAACTCATTAAGTCGGGCCTGGATCTCTTGCTCGCTGGAGGTTTGCCTTCCCAGCTTGTACTCCCTTTCCCTCCTCAGGTGGTCCATCTGGGGGTCAGAGCGGCTGCCACGGGGGTCCCGCTGGAGCCTGCCATGGAGGAGATCCAGTCCCGACTCTGGACACATATCCGCCATGGGGATGTCCCCATACTGTTCCCTCTGCATTCTGCTGGCCTCCAGCAAGGGGTTTACCGCCTTGTGGATGTGATTGATCCTGGGCTGCATGAAGTCTGCCTTCAGGTGCTGCCATGCGTACGCCATTTTAGGGTCCATGATACCGCCGCTCTGAGCCAGGAACGCAGAGCTGCCCAGGCTCCCACTGCCATAATTATTTTGTGCTAGATAACCCGAACTGCCCATGCCAGCACTGCTTTGATAATTTTGCGCCATGAGAACTCCGCTTCCCATATTTTGCTGTGCCAGATATCCAGAACTCCCCATATTTTGCTGTGCCAGATATCCAGAACTTCCCATATTTTGCTGGGCCAGATATCCCGAACTACCTACATTTGGCTGCTGCACCAGATATCCCGAACTACCTAGATTAGGCTGTTGTGCCAGATATCCAGAACTTCCCATATTTTGCTGTGCCAGATATCCCGAACTACCTAAATTTGGCTGTTGTGCCAGATAACTCGAACTACCTTGATTTGGCTGTTGTGCCAAATAGCCAGAACTACCTAAATTATGCTGTTGTGCCAAATAGCCAGAACTTCCCATATTTTGCTGTTGTGCAAGATACCCAGAACTGCCCATGTTCTGCTGCTGCGGTAGATAGCTTGAGCTTCCTAGACTCCCGCTGCTCTGCTTTTGAACTATGTGACCAGAACCGTCAAACCCGCCACTGCCTTGGTAGTTGTGCATCAGGGAGCCAGAGCTGCCCACACACCCAGGATTGAGTCCAAGGTAGCCCGAAACCTCAGCACCTCCAGTTTGATGGTTTATTCCCAGGTAACCAGAGCTCTCTCCTCCACCACTTTGGGGGTTCAACCCAGAATAGCCGGTGCTATCTCCACCCCCAGCCGTCGCCTGATGGTTCATGCCAAGATAAGGAGAACCCTCCAGCTTCCTGCTACTCTGCTGATCCAGTACATGGTAGTTGGATCCATTCAGGACCGGGGAGTAGCTGCCCATCGCCGAGGCCAGTCTCTGGGATGCAGAGGTGGCGGCCAGCTCCAGGTTGCTCTGCATGGGCTTGGGCTCAATGTTGGCTTGGACTGTCTGCCTAAGGAAAGAGGAGGCAGCACTAGAGGATGCAGTGCTGGTCATCAGACAGGACAGGGGGAACATCCGTCGGCTAGAGAGCGGAGTTGTCTTTTGCTCTTCTTCTTTTTTCTTCTCCGCCTAAAAGGAGTTTGAGGAAACAACAACAGGGCATGAACCCAGTAGTAGGTGAGGGAAATTGTGTAAAAAGAAATGTCCAGTCCTAGAATAAAAACAATAAGTATAATCCCACACAGATGTAATGCCTGCTTCATTAGATAGCATACAATGGAGCAAGTGCCAGTGCAAATGGGAAATCGCAAACAAGGGTGCACAGCATGTGACAAAGGTCACAAAACAAATTTAAGCCCACGATGGTGCTAGCGCACAGCATGCACCCTTGCCTGCTAAGCTAACAGGACACCCCAAGGTCAGGTGTTCCTTTTTCTTCCATTTCTTTTCTATTTTCAATAGCTGTGCTAAATGACTCCAGCATGTGATAGACTGTCAATCTACAGTCAAGCTTACTGCGGAAAGCTGGCGTAGCGAGCTGAAGCGTTCTTTCCAGGTTACGGCAGCCTTGCGGAAAGCCTCATGGCGGAGAATGAGCTGCTCAACTTCGTCTGTTTGGGCCTGGGTCTCTCCTCCCTCTGGTGCCTTGGAGGTGATGAGTGGCTCCTTGGCCTTAAGCCAGGCCTCCGCCTTCACCGTCTCCTGGGCGAACTTGAACATCTCCTGCTCTGGAAGAGACACCGCACACAACGCCCCATCACAAACTTGCGCAAGCATGGTTCTATATTTATAGTAGTGTTTGATGTTTGATAAAGAATCTTGGGTGTAGATTTTATGGTTCAAGCACGGTCATTTGTGTGGGTGAGAGGGTTGTATTATTTTAATCCCATAAATGTATACCCATAAAACGCAGGAGAACACAAAACACACACACGCGGTTTGAAAAGCATTTGCTGGTTACCATTTATAGTGGAGAGAGATCCTTTACGAATCCTCTCGTGGTGTGTAATGTTACTCACTGTGTAGAAGTCTGTCCTGGTGTCTCTCCCATTTCTCAACCAGATCCTTCTGCTTGGCCAGGAGACTGTCGAGCTTTTCTTTTATCTGTCAGGGAAATATAGATCACTCATGGTCATAGCAAATGCTCTAAATGTAAATAGCACTTGATGGCTACAACGCAACCAGCCAGGAATAAACCATGTGACCTTTTATTGTATGTATGCCATTGATCTGTGATTGTTAAGCTAGTGCTTTTATTTTTATCCCATACACCCTTAAGGCACCAGCGTACAGAGTCGGATTCCTTGTAGTAGCCTATCAACAAATGTATTTCAACCAGATTCTAATTATGGTGTTAAACACTGTCTGCCAGACTGACCTCCTCAGATGCAGGATTACCAGCGGCCAATAGGATCTTCCCCAGGTCGGCACACTGCTGTATGGTTTTACTGCGACCGTCCATCTTGGCTTTCAGCTCCTGGTGTTGTTTCATCATCAACTCCAGCATCGACCCATCCCTGATGTAGAAGATACAATATTCATCCACAAACGGCAACAACAACATGCCACATGGCTTATGCTAGCTGCGTGCTAGAAGAATTGCATGGGTCATTTTTAGAAGTTACAGAGTGTATTAAGATACACAGATATTTGACTCACTGGCTGAAACTTTAATGAGAATCAGAATCAGAAATACTTTATTGATCCCGGGGGGAAATTGGGTAGCGTTACAGTTGCATTTCTATTCAAGAATTAATTATAATATATAAGCATAGAGAATATAACAAAATATAATATAACAATAAGATGTATGTAAAAATATGTACATTATACTACAATATATACATTACGTAATGTCATTTGGAAGAAAACAATTGTGATCATAAATTGCATATAGACTGTAAATTATGTTGACATTTTGTACAGTATGAATGACAGAATTGGTGCTTTGCTCTGGTGTTGACTTGGAGACCCACCTGGGTTCATCCCATCTGATCTGGCCCATAATGCCCTCCATCCACATGAGGTTCTCACGCACCACCGAGAAGAACTGCACCTTGTCCGTCACCGAGGTCACCTGGACCCGGCTGGCCTCGCAGGAGCTCAGCAGCTGCCTCCACGCCTCCATCACCTCCTGCTCTTTCACCATGATGGCCTCCGCCTTCTCTCCAGCGTAGATGGTCCTCAGCTGGGCAGCGTTCTCCTGAAGCTGCCTTACCTGCACCGAGAGGGGAAGGAAGTGGATGTGGCTTAGGTCATGCTGCTAGAAAAGGTATCATGTCATCATGAATAACCCAAACACTTTTCCCAGAAAATAAATCCCAATCCCTTCTGAAGTGCATTACGTCATTATTCAAGATGGTCACAGGAGTGGGGGAGGGGTTGTCATTTATTACGTGAATACTATAATGAAATGGTGTCCAGTATATTTTCTTTTTCTTTTTGGGATTTCACAATTTTTCATTGGGATTTTAAAGACACGAATGTAAAAATAAATGTAACAGGGTCAAATGTACACCTCCATACATTATCGCTTAACTGGATGGTGAATTGACTTGAACTGTGTGAGGACTTTCTCAAGACGAGCCGGAGCACACACCTGGGCAACGAGCAGCTGAAGGGCGTGCTCGAAGGAGTGCATGAGCCTCTGCAGGGTGGCTGGGTTGGCGATACTAGCCTGGCACGCCCTCACCTCTGGCAGCTGCCTCATCTTCCCTGCGATCTGAGCCAAGACCTAGGGCACAGGACGGCATCATCATGAGCATCATCATCACCATCATCGTGAGGTTTTTATAAATAGAAGCCGGACATGACCGCCCACACAGATTACCTCTTAATGGAGGACCAACAGATAAAGAAATTCTGTCTTGTTGCACACATTACAAGGCTTGCAGGTTATTGGGGATCCACTACCAACACCCGACCACTAGACTAGATCTAGACTAACCTGTCCTGGATTACAAACAGGTTAGTCTACGAATAGGTTAGCTATGGTTGGATGGCAGCGCTACTCGTCATACCTCTTTGCAGTCTGTGAAGAACTTGTGGAGCTGGTGGGACGCGATCAGCATCTGCCTGCGCGTCTCCATCAGCTCCAGAAGGTCAGCCCAGGACTCGTTCAGGCCGTCCTTCCACTCGGCGATGGTGGCGGCGTCCGCATGGCCCAGGTCAATCATCTCGTTCACCATCTTGTTGACCTGCTCCATCCGCTGTTGGCCTATGTTGTCTGTCTCCATGGAGAACTTGGTGAACTTCTCCTGGAGGACCTAAACCAAAACACGTCACGTACAGTCAGTGATAATTAATCGTCTTTGTTTTTGTCCAATACATTTACACAACACAAGCGGACTTTCCTTGGTGATGTAGGTAGAATATCTACAATAGATCTGTAACTATTTGTTCTTCCTTCTACGATATCTATTATTTCATATCAAGAAAAAAATACATGATATCAATACATGAATGATAGAACATGGCGGATCTAAAATAGAGAAAAATATAAATATAAAATATGATGAATAAAATGTGCTATAAGATAAGCTAACTGACAGCACACAGTGAGATTAGTGCTATGTAAAATGGTTATAATAATGAAAGAATTTGATATAAAACGTTAGAGAACATGTACGCTCTCACTAAAGTTCTTGATTTCACCGTTGACATGACGAACCCTAACCCTAACCCTAACCCTAACCCTGAGTATCCACCGTCTTAAGACACCCACCGTGACGTCCTCCAAGTCCTGGCCCAGCTCGGTGGAGCTGGCCACTGATTCCCGCTCGGTGATCCACTTCTCAAGCTCCTCTACCTCCTTGTTGAGCTGGTACATCCAGTACTGCTGCTCCAGCTTGGTCTTGCGGTGCTCCACCATGTCCTTCAGGGACACGTACAGCCGGTCTATGTGGGACTGCTGCTTGGTGATCTGCTGACTGTGGACGAAGAACACAACAGTACAGACACATCAGGAATGTGACTGGGGACGCGGATGTTGTTAGTTAGTAGTGCATTGGTTTGGTAAGTCTAACTTCATACACTTTGCAAGCTATGATTGAACATTGTGTAGTTTCATCATATAACTATTGTATAGTTCTATGATTGCACTTTACTACTCCAAGGTGTGTTTGTGTGACAGAATATATGCAATTGGGAAAGATATTTCAATATTGAAATCGAAAATAATCAAGGCATCCCTGCAACACTCAGTCTCTACACTCAAAACACTATGGCCCCACTATCTGCCTACCAATGCTTAAAACAGCACTGTCAACACCCTTATCACTGGAATACACATTACACACGACCTCTCGGGGTGCCCCAGCTCCAGCAGGCGTTGGCGTTGCTGGGACAGCATGCCTACGGTCTCTGCATACGTCTCCACGGTCTGCTCCAGGACCAGGTGGCTTTTCAGCAGCTGTAGAGTGCTTTCCTCATCCTGAAAACAACAACAATAACAACAACAACCACAACAGGTGTTGGTAACATCCCAATACAGCACACGGTACCATTTAAATGTTACAGTGACACTTGTCAGATTATTAATGGTTGCTCCCTCAAGATGCCTCAGGTCCTCTGGGACTTGGGCTCCTTGTTGTGCCTAAGGTGAGGAACCAAGGCCGACGGGGAGGCAGTGTTTAGTGTCTATGGCCCTCACCTCTGGAACAGACTGCCAGATTAACTAAGGGCAGCACAATATGTCGATTTTTAACTAAACCTTTTAGTTTAGTTAGTTTAGCTTTCTTGTAATCAAGCCGTAGTGTAGTCTTTTCTGTTTAAATCTACTTCCGAAGTGTATCTCTGCGATTCTGATTTATTTACTTTTTATAATTTCTATTTCTATACATATTGTTATAAAATGTTCAATAAAATGTTAAATTCAACTCATTTTATTTCTTGTTCTTGCTGTGTTGTTTCCCTGTTAAGTACCATGTATTGCTGTGTATTGCACCAAAAGCGTTATATATCAATAAAGGATTGGATTGACTTGATTAGGATTGACGTGGGTATTGGCTCCTTACAGTGCCCTTCTCCTCATTGGCCACCTGCAGCTTCTGCCCGGACAGCCAGGACTCCACCTTGACCGCCTCACTGTAGTACTGCTGCGCCTGCAACACGGCGTCCAGCATCACCGACCTCCGCTCCGCCTCCAGCCGCAGCACCTCCCACAGCTGCCGCACATGCCCCGCCCCCTCACGCACAAAGTCCACCTCGGGGGTCCGCAGCGAGGCAATGATGCCCGCCCGGTCCAGCACCTCCTCCACGCGCGCACGCCGGCCCGTTAGCTCCCTCTGAAGAGTCTGGAAAAGACCACAATCGAGACGGTGTAAGATTGTGCATCTGCACTGAGCTGCGCCCCAAAGACAGAGCATCGGCAACAACTGCAGGTGTTTTTCACACTATATCCCTAATGCAGATAGATGGAGATATGGTTGAAAATGGGTGAAGTTACCCTTTAAGGTTAGGGTCAGTGGGTGGTGAAATAAAGGGGTTTCAAGAAGCAGTCTCACCTGGTTCTTTTTCACATGCTGCTGTACACTTTGCAGGTTGTTGCCGTACTCCTTAGAGGACGCCAAGGGAAGCCTCTCTTGAATCCACAGCTGCAAACAATTAAAAGATATTTTAGTTTTGCAGTGAAAAACAAGTTGCATCTATTTCCAAGATTGACCCGACTACTTCAAAATGAGACATAGACATCAGTGAAACGGTATGTGGACATACATCGAGAAAGATAGCAGAGAGGAAGAGGGGACGAGGAGAGGAAAAATAGGAGTAAAGGCCTAGGGTTAGGGTTACTTCAGGCCTCGTTGAGGCATGAAGCGAGGATTGAAGTGAGGATGGAAGTGAGGATTGGAGGAAGCTGCTGCTCACCATCTCATCCTCCAGGTCCTGGGCCACTTGGTGCATCTCCTTGGACGCCAGCAGGATGCGGCGTCTCTCCTTCAGGGGCTCAATGAGCCGGACGATGCGGGTCTCCACCACGCCTGACTGCTCTCCCCCTTCCCTGTTGCCTACCACCCGCTGGGGCAGGCCCACTCCCTGCAGGCTGCCCAGATCGCTCACATCCCTGTATATGTCCCCGATCTGGGACTCCATGGTCTGTGCCAGGAGGAGGAGGAGAGAAAAAGGGGGAAAAAAGTCATGTGATTAAGAAAGGCAGACGGCTGCCTGCGAATGACCAAAAAATATTTAATATCCTTTGAGTGTTCAATGTCATGTAAGGGGTTGCCTTGTGTGTTCTTTAATGCCATTTGAACCTTGCTGTGTCAAACATGCTATGCTGATATTGGCCACAGGTACATTTTAAGCAACATTTCTAGGGACGATTATAAAAAAAGGAATACATCATGGATATAACATGGAACCCAAAGTCTCTGCTGTCATATGTACCACACTGGGACATATAGACTGTGAGAATCAAAAGACATAGAGGCTGTGAGAATTAAAAGACATAGAGGCTGTGAGAATTAAAAGACCACAGTTGGACCCAGTGGATCACCTGGAACTTCTGCAGCTGCTCATTGAATGTGGGCAGGTGGTGCGCCTGCTCCAGCTGGGGGGGCTGCCGCTCAAGGTGGGAGAGCTGGCTGTCTAGGTCCGAGTAGCTCTTGACCGCCGGCTCCGGCTTATTGTTCTCAAAGAGTTGCCGGGCCTTGGCCTTGGTGGTCCTCTCCAGGTCGGACCAGCACTCCCGAATCTCCTCCAGCTTCTGCTGCACCACCGGCTGCAACTCTGGCTTCTCCTGGATCAGCTCCTCGCCCTCCTGGAGACACACAGGCATATGTTGGGCCATGTCACGGTTCATGGTTCACGGTTGCACTCTGCTGTAGTTCAATTCAGTAGTTTATCTTTTTGTAATATGAATCGCTACCTCGGTAGCCTTCTCCCAGTAGCGTTTACGTCATCCGTCGTTTCATTGTTGAGTGACTTTCTATCGTAGCTACATGTACGCTCGTTAATGTCAGGTCTAGCTTACAGCGAGGCTTCCCATGCACCCAGATAGCTTGCATGTCTTCATTTTGTTACAATAACATCCCAAGTGTGTGAATTGCCAAGTGGCCGTGCAGAGCTCTTGGTATGTCGACCATCTAAAGACAACACTGTAGATTTTGACCATACTGAATTCCTTTAAATAATGATTTGCAGTTGCCTTTTTGTCTTCCTCAAATGACACTAGTGCAACAGCCATTTTAACGACCAGTAAAACCACTTACCTACAACGTAAAGCCACTTATTTCAAGGACAAAGTAATTCTGTTATTGTTGTAAAATGACACAGCAAGAGATTTTTAACAGATTTTAAAGACAATGCCAAAAATGTTTCGCGGCCAAATTCTATGTTAGTATATTAGCATTGGACTCCCTGTCACACACCCCAAACATAGGCAAAGGCAATTATCGACGTATTATCATGCACATCTAGGACTAAACCCTCCCCCGTGTCATGTGGCATATGGTCATTTCAATCCACCTCATACAGGAGGTTTGGTCATGGTGTGAGGTGGACAAGGAAAATGTGTCATTTTCTTTTGCGTTTATTAGCTCTCCCTGGCTCTTGCCCAGCTCCCTGAAATAGAACTGTAGCAGTGTACCCTTCCTGTCTCAGACCTGGGCAGAAGGAGCTACTTTTTCCATGTGTGTGTCCACATTTGAATGTAAGGAAATCTTCTCAATGATGGACGATGACCACGTAGCAAACACCTTTTTGTGGTTTCAATTGATCCCACGTGAGAGCCTGTTATTATAACGTGAGGAAATCTCGCCATGAAGTATGTATGCGTGTGCTTGGTATTCACTGGAGTTTGCATGTTGCAGATACGTCGATGCATTTGCTGCACCCTTCGGTGCGTACGCGGAATCCGTCGCCCCAAATTCTCCTTGTTTTCTGCATTTTTCAAGGCGAGCTGGACCTGTCCTGTGGCTTTCATATTGCTGTGCTGCATTCCTCCACTTGGCACAGGCTCTCTGCTTTACTGCTGCTAGCGCTCCCTCTCTCATCCCTCCCTCTCCCTCTCTCTCTCTCTCATCCCTCCCTCTCTCTCTCTCTCTCTCTCTCTCCCTCTCTCTCTCTCTCTCAATCCCACTGCTTACTCGTCTCAGACTCTCTCGCTCTCCCTCTCTCTCTCTCTCTCATAATGCAGAGCCAGCAAAACACAGGTTTCTCTATCTCTTTTCCGCCCTCTCTCTCTCTCTCTGTCCCTCTGTCTCTCTCTCTTGTCTCTCTCCTCTTCAGGCTTTACTGACACACGGGC
>OMKP01009164.1:5432-25583 GCA_900302375.1 Bathygadus melanobranchus
GGGATGTTAAACACGTTCTCTTCATTTACAAAATAGGTGTAGGGGGGGGGGGAAGGCCCTCAGGCTCTTCACTTGGGTTGGAGAATAGAAATGCATTAGCCTGAATCTTAACAGTGTTTAAAAGACTAGCCAGAGCATGTGACAACTCCAATAAAGTCCCCGGGTCGCCATTAAGTTCTTAAGGCGAATGCATATTGTGGCCATCGCTGTGAGACTTCCCCACTTAAATGCCCCAATGATTTGTTATGGCGTGGCCTCGTCCCTACCGCCCCCCCGACTCCAGCTGAGCGATCCGCGTGTCACTGATAACTAAAGATATTCATTAGTATATTGTCATGGCAGCGCGCGCATTTTCACAATTAATAAATTCCAATTCGTCGGGTTGTGATCTAATTATGAATTATGTAAATGGCCGACATGAATCATTTAGCCCTATGCGTTATTAGAGTTAGCGGCATTGTGTACCGTTGTGAAGGATGGACACTTTTAACGGACAAATAAGATGAAAGAGAATACTGAGAAGAGTCCATCTCACAACCACTGTCTAACCCTAACCCCATGCACAAATATTTGAAAAGACCGACTATCTAATAGTGCATACTTACTTTGGATCAGAAGTAACAATTAACAGTTGTACACCTGTATGCTGAATGGAAGAAGTGCGAGTTTAACGTTATATTTAACCATATCCACCAGGATGTAAACGAGTTATTGTGGAGACGGCGGCCATTACACTGTGGCGTGATTTCTTTTCTCCAGTCAAGCGTCTAACGGACATCTACATCCGTTTTTTTCCACCCCCTTTCTTCCTGTCAAGATGATATAGCGCGGGGAACAGAGTATATTTAGTTTGAAGAGGGCTGTCAAATCAAAATGTCAGGCTGCACTTTCTGACGGAGTCATATCGCTTGCTCATCTGTCAATCAAAGTGAAAGACTGCTGCCAAAGTCAAATTCAAGAGTACGAAAGGAGCATGAGAGTTACATGACAAGCTGAGGTTTCAATGGGCTGTCTGGGAAGGCCTTGACACCTCAATGACACCGTTAAAACTTTTGTTCACAGATTTGTCAAGGTGCTTCCAGGATGTAGTGCTTATTGTGGACAGTATGAACAATAATATTTGTACTGCCACTGAAGCACAGGACATAAGTGATCTTTACAAAATACATATTTATACAATTATACAATTTGCATACAATTTATTTTTTAGGAAACATCTTTTTGTAAAATAGAGTAAAGATGTAATAGAGATGAGTCAGAAGAAGATGGAAATATTTTAAAGATATTTAGAGAATATTATCACACAGCCAGTTCATCCTAGCTGTATTACAGAGGTAGTTATCTGTGTCTATAGTTGACCGTCTGATAGACAGACAATCTGAAGAGATACCGTCATGTGTTCACGTTTACTCACACAAGGTGATCGTACATCAAGTCCAGTCCTCTCTCACGCCTCCCTGGCCCAGATGCAAGCGTTCCACACAGACTTCCAGTCTCCTCAAGAGACACTCCAGCCTCCCCTGCTGGCCAGAATCAAGTGATAACAGATTTAGCAACGTTAACAACAGCTCATCAATTAATCCCATGAGGGTGATATGCATGACGGGTTAGTGATGAATGATAATATCGTTTGTTATGAAGCAAACTCGGTCAAAACCTACCGGGTCAGGACTCTGTTCCCTTTCCGACATGAAAACCAATTAGTTGATTGCTTCGAGTTCAACGAGGCCGGTGAAATTATAGCGGGGTTCTGTCTCGAATGTGAGGCTGAAGTAGAAATATAATTGACTTTTAATGTACATTTTGTTGTTTAATGGGTATGGCTTTCAGATGTATTTCGGTGTATTCTGAACGCCTGTTTTTATAACACACCCATAATGTTGAACACTACAATCAGGGTTAACAGACAATAGTTCCCTCTAGTGGATACACCAACGATTGCATATCCGTCTCCTGTTCCGGCTGTAAAACTACATACATAAAAACTAACTACACGCAGTTAAAGCAGATATATACACCGTTAAACTCTCTGATTGTGTATACTTAGGGACCATCAATAAATTACATGTCTGAATGACACAAGATTACATTGTTTTCAATACCTTCGTGCTGACTTATCTGGGAAGTCGTCGTTTGAAACTGTTTGGGAAAGGGCAGGCACTTCCAAAAATACTTGGCAGGTGATTGGATGAACCATCTGTCTATCACCACGCCCGTAGCTGCCAGCAGTAATTTATAGAACGCTGATCGGTCCGAACCACTGTGGTTCGGCCTCATGCGGATAATATGCAGTCTGGCAAGATGAGTTCTCGGTCAATAGCTTCCATGTCCAAGTGACAACCCGATGACAATAAAGCAATACCGAACTATCTACACTGGCCAAATAGCTCATACGTCTTTTTTATTGGTTTTTAGTGCTAGTATGAATTGAATTGATTTGGAGTCATGACATGGAAGCTACTGAAAAGCAAGATACATTTTTCATTTAGAAAATAAAAGCACCAAAATCCTAACTTCTAATCATAATATTAGACACGAAGGCATTGCAAATAACAATGGTTTTGTCATACAACCAGTAATTTGTTGATGGTGAAACCCCTGTGGTTACGAGCAAGCGCTCTGAGGTGAGCTAATACCCTCAACGTGGACGATGGTGTCCTGGTAGCCTGTGGCACCAGCGACGAATACGGCAAGCATTGGCATTGATGCGGAAAAGAGACATTTTGACGACTACTATGAGAAAACTGTGCAGCTATTGAGGAAGGACGGTGAGATTGCAATCGACAATGTGAGTTTGTCCGTGTGACATATCTGTGATTACAATTATTCACGTCACAGTTTTTTGTCTGGTGCGTTGTGTTTGCTGAGTAGGAGCGTACATTTTACGTATTCATTATAATGTCAACGTCCATTCTTTAAAGTGACCCGTTTGACTTTCTAACAGGTGTTTCGGTGTAGGAATGTTGTGAATCCTCACCCCGATGACGCGTACGCTGTGGCCCCTCGGCAGGAAGTTGTTAAACGACACCCGAATTAACCTCAGCATGCTCAGCAGTCCATCTCCATGTAGGAGACCTGGCCTGACGTACGATATGCAAGGCATTTTAAGGTGTCATGTTCAGTCGATGTTTTCTTTTCTTGCTATTATTACTATTGGAAAAAGCCTATCATGTTAGATGGACAAACGGTTGATCAAACATTAATAACAATACATTTCAGTTATAAATAACAGTAGCTACTGCTCAGTGCTTACCTACACCCCATTTCTACTTTCAAACTACGACACATTATCAAACTTTCGCATATACCATACAAATACTGTACAAATAATGTGTACTGTCATACAAATACATAATAAATACATAAATACACATACACATAAGGTAAGATGTTATGATATGGCACACACTTCACCACCAGTGTCCCTGAGTAACAGTGACAACATTTTTTTACCTTGCAGCCTGCAGGTACTTTCACCACCAAGTGGCCAGCTCAGGAGCCACCGTGTGTGTCTAAAACTGGAGCACTAGGTAGGGGGGAACCCTGACTGTCACTGGGTATTTCACACACTGTTCACACCACTATGTCAGCGATCAAGTGGACCCAAACACAAGTGGCAAGTGGACCCAAACACAGAGCACTCAGACACAAGCAAATACAGTAAAGGCAGGATAGGCAGGTGAATTAACTGGGCAAGCCGGAATGGGACCAGACAGGCAAGTGTTCAGCAACAGGTTGGTAGTCCGACATAACATTGCTCTGCAGCCTCATATGCTGTGGCCGACCGTAGTTGGTGATCCAGGCCACTAGAGGCGTTCTTGGTCAAAGTATGTGTTTGAGTTGAAGGTATGAGTTGAAGTTAAGTTAAAACTCTGCAGGAATGTACTTTTTGGGAAGAACTTTTTGTTGTTGTCGTAAGGTCGGCGTTTCCATTCAGAATGTGCATGTCTTCATCTTCTTCTACTTTATTTTTATTGTGGTTGGCAAATAACGTTATGGTGCGTATAGCGCGAGACTCCTCTAATGATTTTATCTGTGTATGAGTTTTAATGTATGCATATGACTATACGTATCTGTAAGGATTCATCACTCGACTGGATATGTATTGCAGATATCTGTAATTCAATTATTCCTTGTCAAAAAAACATTTACAGATAAGTCATTCTTCCCATGACAAATTACGTCACTTTTGCCATTCATGTGTATTCAATTTCAGATAACCACAATTGCATCTGCAAAAGAATTCTTACGAGGAAAAACTCCCATTTCAGAAATCTACAGACAATTTTACTAGTCATAACTGAAGAGAGCCATTATGGCATTTATTATGTTTTTGGATATCCATAATTGCATTAAATTACTGTCAACAGATATCCACATCGCATTTGTGGATATCTGCAATTGCGTTGTTTCATAATGCAGTGCGGATCTAAGTAATGACATTTGTACTAGTCAACTGTGTATTTTTGGATAATCCAAATTACATTATGGATATCTTAAATGTTTTTTTGTTGTGGATATCAGAAATCTACTTTTTTGACTAGGAAGAATTGAAGTACTGACATCTGCAATACATATCCAGTCTAGCTATTAAATGTTAAAACGGCCACTTATACTTTTTAAGGATTTTTAATTGTAGTTTTGACTAGTACAATCAAAGTTGTAGATATCTTGAAATACAATTTGTACTAGCAAGTGTCAGCTTGGATATCTTTGCAATTTTGACGAGCAGAAGTGCTATTACGCATATAAAAAATGTAATTATAGATAGGAGTGTGGTTCGATTAAATATTAAAACGGCTTGCCATAGGCACATACATTGTAAGAATACATTGTATTGGGAAGCGCCTCCAAAGTCATGTCACAAAAGGACACTTAGGTAAAGGACATGGAATCACATTTTTTAATGACTAGTGTTAGCTTACTGCCATCGTCACGCCGCATGTTGGGTTGAAATGCTACATGCTAACCATGCTGGGGAGAGCAGCGGATGCTGGTTTCTTGGACCAGCGCACCCCCTAGTGGAAGCTTGGTGAAACGATGTCAGCTTCCCATAGTGAGATATTTGGGCAACAGCGTTGTCCTTTCCATCCAATCATTATTTGAGGTCATTAAAATAGTTAATGAACAAATGATCAAAACATACAAAGAAACTGCTGAACCAATGGATAAGGAGGTACAGAATCCATCAAATACAATATCCTGTATCTTTCACCTGAAATATTCCAAACACAAAACACAAATCCATAATTTTATTGCAGAGATCGACATAAACACAATGACTTCATTCCTCCCTAGTGTACAGCATTCATCTACACAGAAAGTGGATTCAACCTGATAGTCATTTACCATATTTTTGGCATTCTCTTGCAGGGTACATTGTTTTTGATCAATTTGAAGCCAGAACTTAAGACAAAAATAGGACTGAAAACTGACCGTAGCGTTAGAGTTTAAACTTGTTTAAAGTCGTATGTTCAGACAATATCATTGTAGCATTGGCTCCAAACAACTCAAGAGGCAGGACATAATTAACAGTGTGCCTATGATAAAGGGAGCAGGGGCTTCACACATAAAAAGACACCTATTGTGCAAAATAACAGGTTTACATTCCTACAATTCCTATACACACACAAAATTGTTTTGGATTGTCAAAACTAAGTTAATTGTGACGTCCGTCCATGATTGATAATCACACAAAACAGTAAAACACCAAGTGGAACCCACTGAGTTAAGGAGGAACTTGCAGAATGGCAATCCCGGCTTCATTAACTTAAATTCATTATTTTACAATGCAACAAAAAGATTAAAGAAATAACTTAACAAAAAAAGGTAAAACAAACTCTAAAGTGAAGGACAAGAAACATTGATTAAACATTCATTAATTTTTTCTGTGGCACACTTGGTCCTCTATTGTTTGCGGTTCCTTGGACGTAGAATATTAAATCACTAAATCACGTAAATCACTGTTGAAAAAGTGTTGGTGAACATTTTATTTTTGACTAAAATGTATAAAGTTGTTAAACGGGGGGGAAATTCTCTGTAAAATACAAGACGTCCGGCTAAAAATTATTTTCCAGAGTGGTAGTTTTCTATTGGCTGGGCACCCTAGCTCGGGCGAGCGTGACGAGGGCTTTGAGAAAGTTTGACGCCCCTCTCGCTTGCTCCGATGGAACCCGATGTTTCAGTTTTTTCTAAAATGTTTTACGACTGCTCGGAAGGCATTTTTTGAAACTCGTAGGTGGAAGATGTGCTGCTACAATGAGCGTTTACTTACCCTTTAACTGGACCCAAACTGGACATTTCCCTTTAAACAACATTGGCTTAATGGGACATGTGACATTAGAACCAAATGAACGAAGGAAGGTGCAAATCTGACCAACAGTGCTCTACAACTGGGATTCACCACACTGGGATTCCTGCCTTTTGAAAGAGCAGTTGTTGAAAACAGGGAAGGGAAACAAACACACACACACAAATGTGGCCAAGGGTTCTCATGCCTCCAACTCTAGCCCCAGGCCCAGCTTGTGACCACCGGCATGGACGCTCTTCCCGTCCACCAGTGCAGACAGAATTAGCTTCATACCTGGACAAGAACATGAAGAAGATCGTCAATAACAGTCTTGAGCCAACATGACCCAACAGTAACGTACACACACACACACACACACACACACAGCTATTCTTACCGGGCCGCAAAGTCTGGGTGTAGCCGATTCCTACCAAGCTGGCGTTGTTCACCGTAGCCTACAAAAAGTATATTTAAAAATAAATATGAAAATATATTAAATATTTTAAAAATAATATTAAGTATTCAACATGAACAAACACATATATATATATATACTGTATGTGTTAATACAAAGTATTAGATATTGAACAACATTCACGTATGAAGTATTCAACATGAACATACATATAAATACAAGTATTAGCACCAAGTATTAAGGATTCAACATGAGCGTGCACCACCTGTTAACCTATGTACAGAATGACACAAGAGCACACCCAGACAAATGATGGGAGACAAACCGAGAGGGAGGTGCTGGAGTCCAGCTGGTATTTGGCTCCGATTCCAAAGCTTGTGGCGTTGTTGCCGGCGGTCCAGGCCAGGTTCACAGCGGTCTCAAGCTGGTCGTTGACCTTCTGATAGATGGACCCACCAAACTCTGAACCATCGTTACTGAAAAGACAATGGGGTTTTTTAAGTGACAGGAGACTGTACAATATGGCGTCAAAATTGAATGATGATAAAAATCAATGAATAAAAATGTCGATTTTGACTCTGATCTTTTTATGTATCTCATTGACTGGCGTGTGTTGGATGCATTGTGTGGGGTGGGCGGCATAGTAACGCTGAGCCATATTACTTCATCCAGTATTCCAGGCAACAGGGTGAGTAACCGATGAACTCATCAAGTGTCCTGGTTGTGTTTGCCTTTAAGGAGGAGCAATTGGCCAATCTAAAGGCCCTATTTTACCACCAGGTGTGAGTGTGATTAGCCATTACAAGCCGCTTTCAAAATTGTCATGTGACTAAAATTGTCATTGTCATTGTCATTGTGACATCACAAGTGGGAGTGTCCACCCTGATGTAGGATGACTAGATCAGTCTACCAGCCTACCAAGTGGACTGCACCAACTGGTAGGCTTATCTATCCATCATACATATGGGTGGACCCTCCCACTTGTGATGTCACTATGTCACAAAGACAATGAATTTAACAATTTTGAAACGGCTTGTAATGGCTAATCACACTCACACCTGGTGGTAAAATAGGGGCCCTTTAACCTAACTTACACATTGGTGTGCAATTGGAAGTCCCCAGTCTTGTAGCCAATTGCAAAGTTGCTCATGGTCAACTTTGATTTGGCCGTGTCGAAAGCCATCTGGTAGCCGGCCAGCCAGCCTTCGTAGCCGGCCACACCCGCTGCATGGATCATGGGACCGGCAAAGTCCAAGTCCACATCAACACCAAGGTTGAGGTAGTCGCGCTTATATGCAGTCTTCACTCTCCCACTCTTCTTGCTGCCGACAGCAAAACACAAGGACAACAACGGAGAATTAGATGAATTAAATCAATACAAGCTGACTATTCCAAAGAGGGGGGCGTTACTTAGAAGACGTGTCTCATCATTATTCTTTCAACAATTGTCAATAAACTAAGCTTACCCAGTGTTTGGTGAAAATGTAGTGTCAAATGTAAGTTTCAGCCCCTTGGTGATCTAGAAGCAAATCATCGATACATTAATTAGACGTAGTTGTACTGTATTTGGTGGTACTGTTTGCAGGGTGACACACACACACACACACACACACACACACACACACGACGCTGTCCATCATAAGCTACCTGATCTTCAATGCAGATTTCGGTTCCCAGTGTGTTGTCCGTCGTCCACTTCTCTGTGAACGTCAGCCCATACTCAGCCCATTTGTACTTAGTCTCCAGGCTTCCGTTGACCTTGCCGGTGTCCGTGTTTGACAAGCCGGAGGTTTTGAATTCCTAAACCATATTCAACACTCAGTCATGCATTACAAATACATTGGACACATTTATAAACATTTAGAATGTGTTTTTAATTTTTAGGTAAATAAGTAATAGCAAACGTACCACTCCACTTTCAGATTTAGTTTTTACGTCAAGTTTTACCAGTCCAAAACCTGCAAAGACATTCACAATTAAAAAGAACGCACAACTCTATATTCAAATACCAGCTAGAGCTTAGTTTTAAGTTCCTCGTTTGCAGCCTCGAATTACCATAGCCTTTGTTGAAGATGTCTTTGGCAGACTTTCCAAGGTCGCCATATGATGGAGGGACTGACATTATTCCTGACAACAACAAGAAAAAATACAAAGATTTTGATTGAACCACAACTATTATTTAAATGCTTAGTCTGCAGTTTAATAATAACAAAAACAACACGTATAGTATGCATATGCAACGTGGGGTTGAGTGTTACTTTGCATGTACATATATTGCACCCTAACCCACCACTACATACAAACAACATCATGATGATGTCAACACTGTTGAGTCCCCCACTTAGCAAAGCAGATAGCCATCTTGCTAACCATACGAGCAGATTGATCATTATTTAGGATTCGGGCAGAGGTTTGCGTTTTACAATCACAACCGACGTCAAGAACTTACCAGTTTGCGGGAGTACTTTAATAGTACTGTCAAATGATGGCGAAAAGAGAACCGAAAGACTTTAGTACGGATGTAGGGCGACGTGAAGGAGACACCGCAAACCTGACCTAAGCGCTGCAGGACCCCAGATTATAGCAGTTCATGTCTCCGCTTATTTTAAATCCAGTCGTCGACAATAATAATGCTATGTTTTAGTTGATAATAAAACACATGTCTTAACTTTACGTTCAAATATCCTGATTATATCTTAATACATCAACCGCGAATATGTTCTGCGTAAATATTTTGTGACAAATTGTGACCGGCGAAAGGAAGCCCCCTGCATCACCATGGTTACCATTAAACTAGTACGGCTTGCCGGTAGTGTGACCTGTAATCTCATAACACCGCAGGCTGGCAGCGGAGCATTGTTCCCTTCAAGATGTTCTAGTAAAACAAATGCATAATGATAGTAGCTTATTATAGATACCCTATCATATCTGGTACCGACATCCTGCCTATATTTATTTCCTTCCTACGGAGTATATAGTAAGCGTGTGGGGGTACAGTACGGATACCCATGAGGGACATCTCCAGCAACATGGACGCCAGTGAGCAGCATCAGTAGCTGTCTGGTGACTTATCTAAGGGACACCTTATTAGCCTACAATTACACATTATACAAATTAAATTAAAAGCTGCAAATGCATTGTAGATGCAGTAGCATGTAGGTATTGACTCTTATTTTAAGTAGTTTAGTTTATTAATGGAAGGACAAAATGTTGTCTTTATGCCTGGTAGATGATGTGTCGATTTTTATTCAATTTAAAAAATAATGTATGCTAACATGCCATGAATACCAATTACATTACGACAACTTTATTGTATAGTGGCAATTAAAAAAATGCACATTGTCTTTTTAAACAAATACATAGTTATGAGCAACTGTAAACATAGCCTCTGAATGTGCATGTTGCAATAACCTTATATATATAAAATATAAAAAATACTTGACATTTACAAAATAAATTAATACAAAATGAACAAATACATACAAATGTAAGCAAATGCTACTCAAAAAGATACCAACCCCTTGGTATTCATTTCAGTTTAAATTGTACTTTTCTAGTCATCTATATTTAAACACATTAATACAAAAAAAAGGATACAACTATCCACCACTTCCCTTGAAAGCCATTTAACATGAAAGACACCAGCTATTTCTTATACAGACAAGCCTTTTGTAACATCTATGGTGATTGGCAAATTAAAAAGACATTAAGACATTTGTAGAACCTTTTCCACGACATCCATTTTGGCTGGCCACATTAACATAAACATATTCAGGATCTGATTAATTTCACAACAAGAGGAATTACATTAGTGGCGGTGTAGAAGTTAGTACTTACTAAAGCTGTCAAAAACACAGGAATCTTACGGAATGTGTATCAATTTACACTTTGCAGCACTGCATACCAACTACAGCATGAGAAAGGGCTGCTCCTTGTAATGCAAGAGTCATTAGTGTCCCGATAACTCTATATTGCTTTTACTTTTGTTATAGAGCTCAAGGTAAATCAAATATCAAAGATACAAAGTTTCCCAGTAAATGACAATCCCTATAAGAGACCTTGAAATAATGCATGTTAATTTCACAATAAATTGAACAGTGATTGAGAATCATGTCGGTTGATTGGGTTTTTTTTGTTACATGTATTAGTATTATTAACTAACTTAAGAACATAAAAAAAAGACTGCAAGCCACTAAATTAAATAGCGATTAAAGTGACGTGTCCTTGTCCGACCACAAGGTGGACAAACTCTGGACGGTTTGTTGGAGTTTATATCATCCACTCCTGGAAATACTCACACGAGTCCCAGAAGGTGACACGTCACGACGACGTGTGCACCCTGCCAGACCCCAGCGTCGATGCGAGACACGGCGGAAGGCTCTCAAGCGTTTGGCAACATTTGGATGGAGGTCAAAATAAGTTGAACAAAAACAAAACGCTTAAAAAGTAGCAGTGGCACACTGAGTCGGGGGCCGCCCCCCTCAGCCAATCAAACGTCGCAGCAGGACGGGCCTGGCGAAGGGCCAGCAGTACTCGTTGGGCACGGGTCCGTTGACGTTGCACTCGAAGAACGAGAACATGGGGAACCAGATGCGCGCGCGGCGACTCTGCTGGTAGGCGCGCGTGTTGGCCAGCGTGTGGTAGTACAGGAAGAGTCTGGTGGTGATGTAGAACGCGATGAAGACGTCGATGGAGTAGTGCTCGTGGGCGGCCAGGATGAAGAAGATGCCAAACAGGTTAAGGACCCACGACAGGGTGTGGATGAAGTTCCACGTCCTGGGGGTGTCTGTCACAGAAATGGGGAAAACCACATGTATAAGAATTGGTATACAGCCAAGCTATACATAATGTTCACGCTTATTAATAGGAATGGGACAGAAAGCATTACTCCCAAGTCCAGCTTTTTGCCTTTTTAGGGGTCTTTTTTCTTCAATTACACAGATATTGTGATGTATCGTAGATCAATTCTCTTGCACTCTATAGAGTATCTCTGTGCCGTGATTCTACTATTTCAGCCAATTACCATTCACTATAATGTGTCTTTTGTTTGGCATTTTATTTTTAACAGCGGTAGTGTCTCTGTGACTGTGGTACCACTTACAGCCACCAGATGGCAGCAGGAACACTGCTCTCAGGCGTTTTTTTCTTTTTACAACAAGGCTTTGCCCCCTAATTCAACCTCCCTCAGGGAAGCTGTATGTATACCATAATAACACAGTGTTGGGAAACTCACACTCTGTGACAAAAAAGTTGAGCATGGTGATCACCACCGTGTGGCCACTGAACATGTAGTCCCCGCAGGTATGCACGCCGGTGAGGCTCATCCCGAAGCCACTCCAGATGGCTACGGCTCGATGCAGTTTGGCCCACATGTCCCCGTAAATCTGGAACGGGGAGCAGAGGCGACCGACGGCGACAAGCAATGTAAAAAAAACAAAGGAAAACTAAATCAAGTGTCTGAACTAGATTCCGCGCGCATCCTGCAGGTTCTGCCAGCTGCGTGTGGTTTGACGCAGATCACCCCGCTTACTTACCTTTCCTGAACACTGCAGGTGCTGACCCGGCACAGACAGGGAGGTGACGAACATGGTGATGCAACGCAGCATGAACACGGTGCCCATGAGGCTACACAGGCGGCGCAGCAGGATGGACCTGCAGCGGGGAGGAAGGCGCGCTCCCTTATTGTGTCTATCGACTCCAGCAAAAACACAAGTCTCAAGGTATGTAATAATGTGTGTGTGTGTGTGTGTGTGTGTACTAAAACATAAGGAAATCGGTACTCCACCTGTGCTTGTGGAGCAGCAGAACCAGCAGCCAGATATTGCAGAGGATCACTCCACAAGCCTCGGCCATGGCAAAGGCCCAGGGTATTCTCGGCACACTGGTAAAAGAGAAAGGTTCAAAGCATTAAATTACACAGCCCAAGTACATCTCTTAAAAGAGCATCCAAAATTGGCTGAAGGCTCATAGATTCCACATAAGTGTAAACCATAAATCGTAACCAATCTAACCAAATCAATCTAGCCAATTCTAGCTAGACCGCTGGGAGGTTGGAACGGCTCACAGCGTAGGATTTCATTTCAAATTCAGTCATTTCTAGTCGGGGGCAGTCGTTCGGTCAGCCCCTTTCCCAGCAATCAGCTCTCACAGCAAGCCAAGGCGATCATCTCTAGCAGCTCGACAGTGTAAACAACAGTTCACACAACCGTTCCCCTTAAAAGTGGGTCAATCAAAGAAGTATTTTTGCCAAAGAATTCGCAAGGCCACCGGCTTTCAGAAAGTAGGGCATTAATAATGTCCACTCTCTGCCCAGCCATCACATTACAGATGTTTGATATGAAGTTAGGGCTCGGTGGAAAAACTGAGGAAGCATGAGGACTTTTACACAATACAGATAGAATATGATATACTTCTGATTGTGAATCCCAATACCAGTCTAAAACAGGCACAATGAGGGTCATTGCATTGAAGTATATGGTAATTCACAGAATAGTATTAGGCATTTCTACCATTGCAGGGCATATCTTCGGTGCTTCAAGACTAGAAAACTAGCTACTTCATTACTTCATGACTTCATCATACCACTCACAGACAATGAATATTTATCAGCCCAAATTGAAAGCAAGCAGCCACATCCTGCTTGATCCAGAGCTTCGTTAAAACAAAGCAAGTTATGCGTGTTGCTCTCATTTCTTAGTTCATGATCAAATCCATCATGAGATGGGACACCCACCTGTCTAAAAATATATCTGGCAGAGGAGGGTAGGTGCGCATGTCTGGCACCCTCTCGTGCACGATGACCATGACGAAGGAGGTGAACCCGAACACGAACATCACGTACACAGAGCTGAGCGCCGTCTTCCAGTACTCGGGGTCCAGGCGGCGGGACTGCTGCTTGTACTTCCCATTGGTGTACTGCTGGTACTCCTCGCCGACCGGTGCCGTCTCCGCACTGTCGCACTCCCTCCCGGGCTCGCCGTTACACAGCCAGTCCAGGCTGCCGCCGGAGCCCGTGGGGGAGTGGCCGTCGAAGGGCAGGCCCAGCTCCTCCAGCAGCTCCACGTTCTGCTTCTGGAGCTTGCGGATGGACAGCATCAGCCGCTTGATGTCCCCCAGCACCTTGAGCTCCAGGGGCGGCGAGCGGAGGTCGTACTCGCTGAGGCTGAGCAGGCTGATCCCGTCCAGCCGGTGCCGGTTGCACAGCAAGTCCACGTAGTCACAGAAGCCCTCGTCCTTCAGCCACCGGGACACATGCTTGGTGGTCCAGCGGCGGACACTCAGCTGTGTCATTTCCTCCACACTGAGAGAGCTAACGGATTTATCAAATGTTCAACACATTAATATTAATGACAATGACCTCAAATAAAATGTCCAAAAGAAGGTATAGCACCCAAATATTCATTTATAAAGTCAGAGTAGTACTTGTTTAAACAGCAAAGGAAAACTTGTTGAGTCAAGCAAGGCAAATATGTGCAAATAATAGGAGTTTACACAGTGAGATCTACATCCACTTTGCCATTATGCCCAGTTAGCATGTGTAATGTTGCACAATACGTCCCCCTAAAACGCAGACGGATAATTCTGAATATAAATAACAGCCTTCTGTCATCTTGTCTCATTATGCTGTTATGAAAGCTGCAAATAATAAAAGTCTTGCTAGACAAGCTTTTGGTGACATTACTCACAAGCTATCCGAAAGCTACGGCTAACAAAAGTCAAGCTTGAATTACTTAAAAAGGTTCATAAAGTGGTAATCCTCAGTGCATCTGACATCTCTTCTGATACATTAAGGCAGCTAAGCCAAGTGGCTAATACTCACTAGCTTGAGCTACCTAGCAGACATAAGCCTGTTCAATGCGGATAGGTTACTTACTGTAATCTGATGTAGCACAGGACAGCGTGTTTGGAGAACTAGCTATATGGCATCTCACACGAATCTGACGAAAGCGTATCGACATGCACTGTGATGATGAAATGTTTGTTAAAAATCATGTCGCCTGGGCTTCAGTGGCTAGCATAACTGTTCTGTTGACAACACGCCGTAACGCCTGAAAGAGCTGCGCAAAAGAAATTCATTTGAATTGGCCATGCCGTTAGTTGCCAATTGTGCCCCCTATTGACAGAACAATGTATTGCAGTTAGACCTACCTGTTGGGGTTTCACACAGGTGTGGTAGAGGTTGAGGCCAGTGTTGTGTATAGGAGTCCAAGCCTATCATAAACACAAACACCTAATAAAAAAAAGGGATTAAGTCGTTATAATGAAGCCCACAAAAGGTATGTACATTTGTGAAAATGTATGTTTGTAGTAAATACAAAATCAGTTTTAAATGGACATTTGAAATGTCAAATAAAACCGCGGTCTGAAATTGGGTTGCTGTTTTATTTTTGGCCTGAGGACACCTGTTGTCACTGGACCGCTTCAGTGAATACACAGTTGTGTACACTGACTACAGTAGAGTGGCGAGATGGCTCGCTTCTGTCAGTCATGATCAGTCAACGGGGAGAAGTCGACGTGTCCGCGGGGACTCCCACAGTGAAAGAGTTAGAGGACGTTTTGTATGGAGGGAAACGGCTTGGCAATCACACGGACGAAGTTTGGCCCAACTTGTTCATTGGAAACATGTAAGCTTGATAACATATCGGATTGCCTAATAAATAGTTCTAATGATTCCCCTTTTGTATTTCCTAGTTGTTGTTTTTTTTATTTAACAAGAATGTATCCCAATAGTTTCAGAGATATATTCATGATAGCAGACTACCTCAATCATTCGCTTTAATACACAGGTCAGTTGCCAATGATCGGTATAGTTTATGGAAACTGGGCATCACGCACATCCTTAACGCCGCGCATGGGAAGGCGCACTGCCTAGGAAGCGGTCACTTCTATGGATCCACTGTGGATTACCTCGGCGTGCCCGCGGACGACTCGCCCGCTTTCAACATGTCCCGCTATTTCTTCCCATGCGCGGACTACATTCAGAAGGCGCTTGACACACCTGGTGGTAAATAATACACGCACCATTGTATTGTTATTTGTCTGTATAGAATAGGCTATATATGCCCATGGGGGCAATATATCATTTGAGTCTAACTGTTATGTTGGTCTTTGCCAGCTCGGGTTATTGTGCACTGCGCGGTCGGAGTGAGCAGGTCCGCCTCGCTGGTCCTGGCCTACCTGATGATACGACACCATTACACGCTCCTGGACGCCATTCATAAGGTCAAAGAGCGACGCTGGATTTTCCCAAACAGAGGATTCCTGAAACAGCTGCGTGCTTTGGACATGAAGTTAAACAACGTGGAGAGAACGAGCACGCATGACTGCTGACCCGCCGGCTAACATTTTTAATTGTTGAATTGACATTTCCTTCAAGCCGTAGAGCACTGAATGATTTGGCAGGTTTACATGATGTGCTATGTTATAGACACGACAACAACACCAGTTAACGTGTGTCTATAGCTTAGGAGTCTATGCCTCTACGGTGAGGAACAATCTTGGGAGTTTAACTGAGAAAATCTAATCATTGAAGCGGTGTGTAGTTGCGCCCCCCTGCAGCGCCCACCGGTAAGACTACACTCCAGGTCAAGGTTGAGCACTAAATTAGGAAGTCGTCCCGTCACAGTCAAAACACACCTGCTCCTGCGGATCACCCTGCACGGGAGTAGGCAGGCGGGTGGGCTTTTCATAATAATAATAATAATAACCCCTTTGGAGTAAAGCAGACTCGAGTCTAGTCAGGGGGCGATTTCAATTAAAATGTCCACCGTGGAAGACAAGAGGAAGCAGTACATGACAGTGAAGGATTTGCAGAAAGTTTTGGACTCCTGCAATCTGCAGCTACATCAAGTTGATGAGGTTTGGCCAAACATCTACATCGGGAATGTGTACGTACTGTAGCTAAGCAATGTCTGTTTAACAACAACAATGAAACAGCTAACACTGATATGAAAATGTGTGTGTTTGTGCCATGAAATATGAATATATTTCCCTGATTTAAGTTGTGTGTTAACGGTTCGGCTCCCTTCTGTACCCTGCAGGCACATAGCCCAGAACAGGAGTGCTTTGCAGAAACTAGGTATCACTCATGTGTTAAACGCTGCCCATTCCAAGCGAGGCAGCATTGGGGACCAGAGATTTTATGGCAACGACATCGTGTATCTTGGCATTCCGGCGGAGGACTCCACCTACTTTGACATGGACGTTTACTTCAAACCTGCTGCCGATTTCATTCACAAGGCATTGAAATCCCCAGATGGTAAGCCACCCTCAAGGCGCCTGATTCGCAACAATGGATGAACGAGTTATTTCAATTACTGCACAACCGCTGATGGATGCAACGCGTTCTCTGTTTAAAACAGCATTAGACGGGGTCTGACTTCAGGTTATTAGTGCCAACATATGCCTTTTCATTTTTCGTTCAAGTGCAGCTCTTTGTACATCAAGCCATATCATTTTTTTTCTCCCCCCCCCCACCCATGTCATTTTATAATCCTTTAATAAAACCCATTCATCCCAACCCTCCCAGTGTCCCATGCTGTCATTTCAAAGTCACATGTCAGTACCGCTCCTGGCAGTGCTGGAGTGGCGCCAGCTAGCTAGCTAGCAGCAACAGTCAGGAGTCTTACCTTGCAGAATTCAAGTCTTATCGTGATGTCGCTGCCATGGTTTCTTTTTCAGCGTAGCGATCAAGTAAAGGACGTCTACTCCCAGTCAGAGAGAGAGCGAGAGACACAAATGGAGAGAGAGTTGTTAAATGAGGAACGGAAATTAATCATGGACACTATTTTTAGCCGGCAGCAGGACAGTTAGGAGGGTTGGGAGAAGGCCTCTGGTTTGAGATGAGCAGCCACACACGACTCGATCACTAAGACCTCTTGCTAATCCTTTTGCACCTCTCTCTCTCTCTCTCTCTCTCTCTAGGCAAGGTTCTGGTGCACTGCATCATGGGACTGAGCCGCTCCTCCACCCTGGTGCTGGCCTACCTCATGATCCACCGTAACATGCCACTCCGTCGGGCCCTGAAGAACCTGGTGGAGAAGAGGGCCATCTACCCCAACCGCAACTTCCTGGCTCTGCTGCTGGACCTCGACCTGCAGCTGAAGAGAAGGAAGAGAACGTGCCACATCCTGTAATGACAGGAACGTCGCTATCCTGTTTATTTCACACTTTATTCAGTGGTCAGTGTGTACACAAGCCACCGCCCCCCCCCAGCACCTCTTAGTAAACAGGAGTCTGGTGGCAGAGTACTGTGTAATCTACTGTGAGCGCATGGAACAGCAACAGCAGGAGATGATAAGAACCCTCGAGAGGCGAGGCGCTGGGGGGGAATGCTTGGGTCTTGAACCACCGTTTTCATTGTGTTCGGTGATCTAGCGTAACGATCACGATGTTTTGTTATCACAGCAAAATGGACCAAAACTATTAAGAGGACACTTGACTATCCTTTTTGTTTGTTTGTTTGTTTTATGTTCACTGTGCTCAGTTGTTTTAGCTAAATCATTCAATTGATATAGCTCAGAAGAGGCACTGGTTCCTCTTTAGACTTAAGTTTACTGTTAAACTTTTGACTGGAATCCTTGATTGTATTAGAAGCATGGCTCACATCTGCCTTTCCCACACTGTGTAGTCAGTCACACAATTCAATTAACTTTATTATTCTTCATTTGTGTGAAAGTGTCCCCCTCGGTTAATCTTCCAGGGAAACAGCCGGTGAAGCCAGAATCACTTTGAGACGAGTTTCAGATGTTAACCGAGCAAAGAAAGAAAATAAATGTAGAGGAACTAGGGGAATGCAGACAGCCAAACTATGATCTACATGAAGCTCCTGAAAAAGACAGACAAAGAGAAGTAACTTTCCAAACCAAGGCAGGTAACAGCTGTATAATTACAATATTTAGTCATTATGTGTATATATGTTTATGTGCAGTATTTATAATTTGTAGTGTATTGCTTTCCATATAAACTCAACATGTTTTCTACTTGCACAAGGCGAACATGTCCACAAAGACGAGCATGCACTGTGTTATTCATGCATTGTGGATCGCCCAGGGATACTTTCTAATTCCATTCATTTGACCAACAATAACGAGAACTAACAAACAGAATCGAGAGGAGCAGAGCAGTTAATATAGCCCGACGAGAGGTGGACCTGGAACGGCCAAAAAAAACCCCTCAACTTTCTGTTGAGCCTCTCTGCGGTAACCGTGGGCGCTTTTCCAATACGTAGCATCTTTAATTACACAGAAGTGGAGCAGAAAGGACAGACTAGCCTCGGGGTACGGGGAGGCTATGAAATCAGCACTGCAGAGCAACATGTGCACCCGGGGAAATCAGTTCTCCGGCCTCCTGACTGTGGGAGGGGAAGGGGAAGCCTGGTGCGTATAGATCACCGGGAGGCGCGGAGAGCCGCCCGCGGTGCACCGCTGCTCCACCTGTTGCTTCACCATCACCGCAGCCCCGATGCGCTTCGCCGACCGTCTTCAAGTCATCAAAGAACTGCGCGACTTGCCAGCAAAACTAGGGGAAGTGTGTGTGAGGTGAAGATATATCGGTTCTGTCTCCGCCGGTGTACGTGCGAAGCAACGCATGGCGCGACACGCGTCACTGTGTTCAAAAGGCCCTTTCGGAAGAGTCGGCGAGGGTGGATGAAGCCATCAGGATGGTGTGAGTGTAGCTCCATATGCCCGGGCAGCTACCGAAAGGTCAGTGAAACCGGTCAGTACAAAAGGTCAGTAAAACAGATTCGGTCTCAATGATTCATCCCCATGGAGGATGTAACAATAAGTCTCCAAACCCCCACTCCTGTACGGCAACTAATGTCTCTGCATACCGGGCCACATGGAAACACAGAGAGAGGTGGTGGGGGGGCTGCCATTGGTTTCTTTACGGTGACAATGCAATCCACACACAGTGATGTGAACGCTCCCGGCCTACGGATGCTTCCTTGAGCGAATGCAAATGTATACAGCATGCATAATGGAAGCCTTCAATACCCCGTGTGTAAATCGTAGATACACACGTTGGTCTCGCCGGCAGGAAATAAAGAATGGAGACTCATGAGACAGTACATTTTTTTTTGTTTCCTATTCCCCGGAAGGATATGCACTTAGCAAGATATACTGCATACGGGGACAATACTGTACATGTATATACACCGTATGGCATAGTGTGCGTGTGTGTGCGTGAGTGAGTGAGAGAGAGAGAGAGTTAGTGCCTGTGTATGTAAAAACAGCATAGAAACAGAAAATGGGATGTATCTCATCATTTGAATCATGCTCCATTGGTTCATTTCCATGAATAACATCTGAACATTGTCAAGAGTAAAAGATAGCCTACTGTTTAGAGACCTTACCACACGGTCATTCTAACCGCAGATCGTGGACAGATATACATCGTTATTTCCCACAATATCCTCTTCACCTAGTGCTGAGTGTAACCCAATGTG
>OMKP01009197.1:1530-13665 GCA_900302375.1 Bathygadus melanobranchus
GCGTACCCTGTGACGAGAGGGACGACGCCTGGCGTCATGAATGGCGGTACGGAGCACAGGTCACACTCTGACCTCAAAGATCATCCGCTGTAGTCCAAAGCAGAAGGTGGAGCCAAAGGGGTTGGTGTTATTGGCCGACGACGACCTGCCAATCAAACGCACACTCGATGAGGTCACGACACAAGGAAGCGCTTGGATTCTTTCTGAAGGAAGACTACTGTTGCATTAGGTCTAATTGCATTCAGCAAGTTGGCCTAACCATTGAAACTGACATTGGTGGGCACATAAGGACTTTCTCCATCCAGAATTGTGTAATACTTAACTATTCCATCATTGCCACATTGCCATAAAAGGATCAGAAATGTGTCGTCGTTCCATTTATGTTGAAAATCAACGGAGTACAATAGAAGGTCAACATGTAAACACTATTATAACTACACAGCTGTCGGCACGAAGTGCTTTAAAAAGCTCTTAAGAGGAGCTTAAAAGGCCTCTACCTTAATGTCCGCCATAACGCTCTAAAAGGGCTGACTAATGGGAAGTGTTTAAACACACAGACGGACACCATTAGAGAAACATGATGTCAGCTAATATTGTTACTCACGGGTGTTATTAGCCTGGCCATTATTGATATTCCAGATGCTGCTGGGAGTCGTTAGCGAGCTGTTTAATGGTGAGTCAGTGGAGCTCCGCATAGAGAACTCAGCTCAGAGCCCCACCTAATTAACTGTCCTTTTACAGTATGGCTATCGGCTGCAAAATATCATCAACTGTGTTTTGCTTCACTGCCTACTGTGTGCATGTGTGTGTGCGTGTGTGTGTGTGTGTGTGTGCCTGTGCGTGTTTTACATGTACCTGTGTAGGACCACGGGTTTCTCCATGGGGTGTCCCAGTAGCTCCTGGATCTGATCCCACTAACAGGCAAAGATAATTCTACTTTTAGATATTATAAATAGTGATAGGGATTTAACATGTATTATAAACGAAGAGCAGTAGCTGTGAGTTTTGTTCGTTTTCATTTCAGCCGCACCGCGAGCTCAACTTGTTAAGTGAGACTGCAAGCACAGAAAAAAACAACGTTGTAATGTAGTAGTTGAAATGTGATAACATCTCCCTAAATATCGCAATAAGTGAATCCAGCTGTGTGACGTGTAATGTCCATTCATTCAGTGTGCCGGTGTACGTCTGACCTTGCTGTACGTGGTCAATATGCAGTCCTCTGACTGCGAGTCAGCTCCTCCTACACAGAGAGTCAGAGCCGAGCAACGCACGTTAAACAACGAGAGCAGAGCATGACTGGGACCGACGAGCTAACCGTCGCCACTCGCTACGGCCTCGCTTACCCTTTTGGATGACGAGTGGAATTCTAAAGTCACATCGATGATATCTGCGGAGAGGGGAATCCACATAGCGGTTGGAATTAAAACAAGAAGCGCAGGCAAACGCGACAACAATGGGCTGAATGTTATGGGAACGAACTGGGGAGAATGTGGAACACGTTGGAGAAGACCAGACATTAAGATGGATCGACCAATCCAAGAGACGAGCAGAGACGACAGACAGACAGACAGACAGACAGGGACAGAGACTTACATGTTGAAGTTGTAATGTCCAGGGAAGTTGGTGTGGAGGACAAACTTCTTCACCAGATGAGTGGTGGAGTCAAACAAGATATCCTGGAAAACAAAACATCTCAGACACCCCTCTGGGTCTGCATGGGACTACAACGGACTATACCAATGTAATCTTTATAAGAGAAGTGGTATGGTGTATGTATGTATGTACTCTCATGTATGGTTGTGTTAGGAACTTGCTTCGGTCCCCTTGTCAGTATGTGTAAAATATAGAATGGCCCACACGTGTGCACTGTGCACACAACACGCCTAAACAATCAAAGACAACTCAAGTGCACGTGACAGCACAGCCGGGAGCTGGCGGTACATACCACCCCTAGCGGGAAGTAGTTGAAGAAGTAGTCGTTGCATTTGGAAGGGACCTGCTTGTGAGGCGAAGGAGAGTGGATCTTCATCTGAAACACAGTGGATTGCCGAAATAGTATAGAAATGATACAAATGCACTGATTATGTGGATATAACAGTTGACATGAAACCCCACGGTGGATGGCTACCTTATCCTCAGACTTGTAGAAGACTTTGTGTGGCGAGCCCAGGGCACCCATCACGTCCTGACAGGAGTCACCAAAGTAGATCTTCCTCTCCACAGACCTTACTTTGGCATCTGCCATCAGCCCAGGAGCACAGCCTGCACCCACATGACACACAGCCCAGCATGAAGACCATCGGAAATACTATCAACGCAAAACTCAAATGATCGCTTACGCCCATGTATCGAGATGCGTATAGAATCGTGTTTGAAAGGAGGGGTGCCTAATAGTACTCTATCCCAGAGTCTAACAGAGTACTATGTTGATGATCACAGAAGACATACTAAAGACATTTAAAAGACGATTTTGGGTTGGCTTTAAATTACACTTGGATGTGTCCACTCCACTTGAAGTGTTGAGTATGTAGCTACACACTTTACCTGCCGTGAGTAGGCGAAGTTTGAGCCCCAGGGGTCCAGCCCCGTTCCTCAACACGTCCACATATTCAGCATACACGTTACCAAGGAAACACGCCAGCGGCATTGGCGGTGCCCTGAGGAAAGTGAACGCCATACGACCTCAAGGTGGAGTGTTGAAGAGAGAGGACATTTGTTGGGGCGGGTGTCCGTGTGTGTGTTACCTTGTGTCCTGCAGGTTGTTGCCAGTGTAGATGTGCATCCTCTTGACCATGGCCCCATGGGGAATCTGCAGGGAAGCCACACCCACGGTCAAACAACTACTTATAGTGCTGAACGGAGTCCAGCACTCCACCTAAAGCCTCCACTTACTCTCACACACACATCCACAATACTGGTATCGTCAGGTTGACTCTAAAATTGTTTTTGGGTTAAAAGAAATGTAAGCCACACATGTCAATGCTATCTGAAGTCCCTTTCACACATGCAGTCTATCCCAGAAATGTTCTGGAACATTTCCTGCGCGGGGTCATGTGTGAATGTGAACAGGGATGTCCTGGAAGTTCTGTACCACCAAGTTCCCACCTCAAGACCTAATATTCCACTGCACCGGCTGTTCCAGAAACACTGCAGGGTTCGGTCCGTCCGACATAAGACACCTTCACATGGGGCGAGCGAACCAATCACAAGACGCCATGGATTACGTATTTGAATCCGCGACTGCTTATCTTAAGGTGCATGCTTTTCGAGTGATTCGATGACAATATCAATACAACTTCTTCTGCTCTTTTCTTCATGAGTGCCAGTTTTATGGCGGCTGGCATTCGTATGTGTTGCATTACCGCCATCTGCTGGACCGTCCCTTAGCGCATCTATTCCAGCATTGCCAGGTGTGAAGGGTCGCGAGACGGAAACACACGACGTGTGAAAGATGCTTAAGTGGAAGCTAAACAATGCTACCGTACTACAGAGGCTGCTATAGTGTATTTGCCAATCGTCAACTTCTGTTCGGCCACATTCATACAAAATAAAATAAAAATAATGGCAGACCTGTAGAACCCAAACCCTAGCATTACCACACCAAATGTAAAATATTTGTAAAATCTACATTTCGTATCACAATATTTACAGAATCGCAATACATATGCTGCCACTCAAAAACCCTTGGAATATGTTATCAGTGAAGGCTGCTGAGTCCTGTCCTATAAATGGAATAAAGCACTGTCAAGGAACTGCATGCACTAATAGTATCTAATAGGGTGTCTAGGAGCCACGTGTGACACCAGACTGTTTATACCAGCGGTGCAACGCCAGCTGCACCTGGGTTTCATATTGTCATAATGTCATGTTTTCCCCCTACAATCAAACGGCCTCGATACGTGCTAGGTGAAATTGGCTTTAACTAGATTTGAGGTGGCCTTGAAGTTCTTATTGGACTTATATGTGCTGTAAATTCATTTGAAGGAGAACGCTGGCAATATTGTGTGATGTCCATGTTGGAAACAGTTTCATTTGAACTGCTTATGGTATGCATATGGCTTGGCTTAGGCGTGTGGTTTGTCATTTACTTCCTGTGCCTTCATATCCATTAAAATTGTTCTACGAAAGGCGAGGCCTCAGTACATTAAGGTTATGCGCTCAGATGACTAATGCAACAGGAAGTGTTTTAATGTGTTTTAATGTGTTTGGGGACAACGTCGTATAGGTTTAGTGCTCTGCTGTTCAGTTCACACACAATGCTTGTAAGCAGGAGAACCATTATCCCTTCTGCTGCTTTGATTGGTGATGTCAGCAAGAACACATCGCGTTCTTTCTGTGAAATGGCATCAAAATAAGCAGACAAACCGCAGCAACAAACAGCTTTCTCATAGTTTCATTAGTTTGACACTGTGCTAGCTAAAGATTTCACTCGTACAAAGAAAACATGTTTTAGCACACACACACACACACACATACATAGGTGGACGATTAAACTCATTTATTGGTCAAGAAATAAATGTGCCCTCATCATTCTATTCAGGGGATTCAGGGCCGATGAGAGGGGGGTGGCCCTGCGCTCTCTCAATTCATTCATTTACGTACACTAATTATCCGTTGTCCCCAATTAGTTAGAAGGGTACTCAAGTACTTCAGAACATGCTTGGTCGGTCATATATTGCGGATGTATAGGAGACATGATAATAGCTCTGGCAAGTAAGACAGGCAAGATAAATCAATGTGTTCAACATCACATACTGCGAGCCCTGTAGGCCGTACAGGGCCGTAACTACTTCGGTTGGACGATATACTGTCCCAGATAATAACTGCAATAAACGACATTGCCATTTTAGGACATTTAAGTTATCCCACTGGTATATTAATAATAATAGAGTGTTAGTTAGAATGTCAGAAACATTTGGAAAATGTCCTAAATAACTTCTGAGTGACGTTAAGCTCATATTGAGCTTGACATATCTGAGCTTGACGTATTTGAGTGTGACATAAGCTCATATTTGAGATTGACCACATATCTGTAGTGGCAGGATAAGGAGAATGTCGTTCAAAATGTGGTCTTTCGCGTTGTTGTTCAAGGCTGGGATGGCAGTTTGGGAGGTGTACATACGCTGTCATGTGTTGTTGTCGCGAGGCCGTATGGATTCGTTCACCAGCGTTTAGTAGCTGGCCCGGGTGGGCGGAGTTCCCCGCGTGTTCTAGTTTTATAACGATGACCGCCCGCCAGGAACGTCTCGACATCAAAACTGAACGTGAGATGTGGCAAATTTTCTCACGTTTCTCAACGTTTTCTCACGTTAACTACGCAGTCATCAGGAAAAACGCCTATTAACACACCTATTAGCCTCGAGTAACACGTCATCTTGACCTGTCGCTGTCCACTCTGTTCTGTGTGTGTGGAGGAGGTGCGACTGGCACTAAAATGGTGATGAGATGATGCATTAGGCTACTGTGTAAACACGCATGAAAACACAACGGGCAATATCGAGGTCGTGTCTATATATTGTACGATAGGCCGCTAACGTAATTATATATGTATACATATGCGATCAAAGCTACGACGCAGTTACAGGAGACACGGCCGCTCTGAACCCACCCGGCGGGTAAGATGACACGCAGCCTCACCTCATACTTGGGAGCTTCATTCCAGGAGTCCAGTTGGAACGAGAAGGACAGGCCTCGGAAGTTTAGGTGGAACAACTGCTCCGCGGCGTTGTAAACTGGAAAACAGACGGGCGTTTTCACACTCACTTCATTGCACTGCGCTAAGTGAGTTTGGATGTAAACACTGTTCATTTTTGATGGGGGGAAAAAATGCTTACGGCTACTTGATTTGTTATTTATATTTTGGCCTGAACGGTTGTTCTTGAATTTGTGGTCAAGAAGTACTAAGATGGCGGGCTTTAACTTATTTTATGGGGAATGTGGGATGGCATGATTGAAACCCTCCTACAGCCATATGTTGGGTTTGTCTTGTTATGCAGTGACTGGATCGCTTGTGGCTAGCTTGACAGAATGCAAGTAGGCTGGATGTAGCACATTTGTTTCTCAGCAGACAATACACTGACACACTCCTACTATAAAATGTCCTTGAGTTTGTCAGTTTTCTAACCGTATACTACTCCCACTAGAGTATACAGGTCTGTCCCTCACAGTAAACAGTAATGTACTGTATGTTCATTTGACATATATTACAGAACTGTACAGATAGTGTATTGGCACATGCGTGTGAGTGTGTGCGTGTGCGTGTGCGTGTGTGTTACCTCCAGGGTGTGTAGCGCCGAACGACTGATCTATTTGCTCTATCGTGGGGGCGATGGCCTGAGAATTGAAATGGACCCCACTGAAAAAACACAACACACACACGTACGTGCAGAATTGGTCATTAAATCAATGACATCATCACATAGGCTGTCATGAGAAACACAAGACTTAATACACCCCGCCACCAGTCACATACAGCTGACTGAATATTACATTTTTGGTCTTGTTGCCACATACCGTTCTGAGTCGGCATGTTCACACCACTACTACTCACCAGTACTTCAATTTCACTTTGCTGAGGTCATACACTTCAATCACCTGCCGAGACACAAACAGACAACCAGAGAGTTAGGGAGCCTGTTCTGAACTGTACTACTGGCCTGTACTACGGAGCAGGCTCCACCTGCTTTGTAGCAAGTCCACCAAAGCCACATACTTTACCCAAGATGGCCAAACTATAATATTAAACAAATAAGAATTACTAAATATAATCCAGGCTAAAAGCAACACAGTTGTTGCTGCCAAAGGTGGGAAGGAAAGCTGGCAATGTCCGACTGTGTGCATGCGTAATTAAGGAATGAAGTTAATCGGCTTATCAATACCACCGCCCCATCATTAAGGCACCAGTAGGCTAGATCTGACTATAATTACAACTGTGTATTCCATTAAATGAATGTGTTGCTTCGATGTATTCTTATGGCGTGTATGACAGCTGCAACCTCGGCAGATCTTGGGGGCAAATACATAATAAATATAAAAACATGGATCTTCTAGGACTGGTGATGCCATTTTCCAAGAGAACTGATCGCTCAGTATGGGTGGTGCTTTTACACGCGGTGATCTGTTATCTGGAACATAACCTGCTCTGGAGCTGGTGAGGTGTGTTATCTGGAACATAACCTGCTCTGGAGCTGGTGAGGTGCATACGTTACCATGCACCACTTGCAACACTACTGCCTTAACACCAAAACACCTCGTGTGTGTCCGACGTCGGAAGACGTTACGAGGCACTTTAGATATGCAGATTAATTTCCAGCTCACAGAACATGCAAACAGTCTCTTTTCGTTTCTATGACAACTGGTGTGCTAATGATCAGGTGGATATACGCGCTCGCACCTCTCCCACTACACTGACTTGTTCACATGCGTCATGGTTACCTTGAGTCTCTGGTTGGCGGCGTCAAACAGTAGTTTAATTCCATCCTGAGTCAAGTTCAATATGAGGTCATGACTGAGTGGCGTCTGTCGGAACGTGAACATGAATGGACAGAGGGATAGACATGGCATTCTATAAATAGGCTTTTCACAATTTGTTATTTATATATATAGCTGACAAAGAAGAAAGAAAAACTAAGCAGGGTTTTTGAACACCATAATTAACAGTGTGTGTGTAAGTGTTATGAAAGCTCTTCAATCCCATTATAAAATACTACGGGGTTCTTCGGGGGAGGAGACGCTGAAATTTGCACCCCTATGTACTGAATCGTAATGCAGAGCAGTGATGTAGGGACCCACATTGTACCTACGAAGGCTATACGCACACTTCAACCTTTACGCCTCACACACAAGTGTTACCGAGATGTGTGACAACCTGTACTTAGTTCTGCCTTAAGGGGATTTGTGTGAGGCAACACTGCACATTGTTCACATTTCTGTAGTCACAGAAAGGACTACGGAGAGCATGACACTGAACGTTCAACAAGACGTTGAAGGGCACCTGTTCGCTGTATAGCACCTGGACATTCTTGATGATGCGGCAGTGTTTCTGAAGAATGGAAATGGCCTGAGCCAGTGGCATCCCTGAGAACACACACACACACATACACATACATACAACAGTAAGGATGTCCCCAGACAAGCCCACACACAATCAGGCTAAGCACAGGTAAAGCAGGTATTAGCATATTTATTAAATGAGATTCATTATAACATTCTTGATTATATGCACAGGGTTATATTAAATAGAATAGACATAATATATGAACATGATTAACTGTGAATAGCTAGGAGGCCTATATTAGTTTATATCCTTTTAGTTAAATATGTGGACATGACAATGTGAAAAACTATTCATTATACACACCATTGCACATGGTAGTACATATTCCCAAACATTAATGGATGGAATACAATGGAATGAATTGCTCTATTACTCACCTAAAGCAAATTCCCATTGTTCATTTCCTAGCGATCTCTCAGGCACTACTTCCAGATCCAGCATTGGCAAGTAGTAAGGGACAGCTCACCTCTCCACGAGACACAGTGGGACCCTATGGGAGTCCTCGCTCTCTCCGTTACAGTCTTCCGCTTGAATCCCAAGACTACCTCACAGTATGTTCAAATGGCTGCCTTATTTTCTAGATATATTGTCTGAATTCATAGGACTGAGACGTCAACTCGAACTACGCGTCAATACACAACGCTAGCTTGTGAACAGGCCGGGCTAGCGTCCACAGTTAGAGCAGAGAAATATCACAACGACCCATCAAGTCGTGAAACAAACGATAGTTCCGCCGCTATCGCGATGTGGTAATAAATTAAAAACACATTACGCAACTGGACAGCTCACAGACAACCTATTAACCTGTCAACTTTCAGACTCGATATAAAGCTGAAAGCCCAAAGACCAGCTGACGGGTTCTTGTGCTTATTGGACAGCGTCTGGTTATTTAACAACCTGTAAACTGTTGCATTACTCTGTTGTACTCATAGCCTATCTCAACACAACAAATATAAACACAACAAAAATGATTCTGATTTCTTTTTAATTTAATTGCCGAAAAGCAACACCCGTCTCGCCTTTAAATGATATAATATATCATTTAATTGTATGTATCATGTAATGTATGTGCCGTTATGTGTCACACTCGCCAGGTTACGACAGCATGGACGCTTGTCAACAAGATCGCGTTTTTTACTTGACGCTATTGCTAATGTTACTTAGTGAAACAGCAAGCGCTACCGTTACAGTAAATAAAGTACACATAAATAAAACACGTGTATATCTACACCTGGTGCCCCGGACTCGTATAAAACAGCGACTAATCTTGCGATTCAGTGTGGTAACACAAAGAAATCACGCTTAGCTGCTACGCGTTAGCTGTCTCCTTTATTCCGTCCAGCGCAGACTCAAGCTTCGGAGCTAGCTCTTCAGCTGGTGCTAATTTGTGTTAAATATTGGCGACGCGACACTTGTCACTCATGTCGGCAAAACAAATGCCCGCTGTGTTTCTGTCCCTGGCGTTAATGCGTCTTCAATTTCAATATCCGAAAGGAGCAACAAAGTGTTTGCCAACGGTAACTTCAAGCAGCAACAACAGCCAGCAGTATCAGCTGATGCTTGGACTTCCTGTATTTGACGCAAGGAGCGATACGACGTGATGACGTCAGCGTTGTTTTTGTATTCCACTTTCCATGCGTTGATGGATGTTCCTTTGGCAGATATTCTGCCAGAATGTGTCATGTTTTACACCTGCCCACCCATCCTACTTAAAATACTGAACAAACCTAGTTTTGCGGCAATCATTTATACCAACGGTTGGGTTGGTTCATGGCACAATTTTCAGTCGATAACATAGTCCTTTTTTATCTTTTGTTGTATATTAGGACTAAATATGGTTATTAAAACAACTTAATGAAAACGTTTACAAACAAGGCACATTTATAAAGCACTTTTGAGAGTAGTTTCAATGTAGGTCAACAGGTGCTTCCTAAATATCCTTCCTCTCAGGTTTCTCTTTGATTGACCATGATTCCTGTAAACCACACATTAAGCCTCCATCTCCTCCACCCCCTTCCTCCTTGGCTGCTACCACCCACCCCTCGACACCATCCCCTCATACATACATATACATACACTGTACATCCTTCTCCCCACACCAACACATAACTCATGACAGGATCATTCCCTACCACATTTGAGCATAACATCCCTGAGACACCTCCCCTTGTTTTCCATCTAAACCATCTGAATGTGTTGTATTCAAACAAATCAATGTCCCCCACCTATGCAACAACCTGCAGGGTCACTGATCACCATTGCAGGGGGCTTACAGTCGGCAAGAGTGGCTTGCAATCGGTTGTCATACATATTGCTTGACTTGTCGTCGGCCTGATCCTCATGTCAACTCTTTCTGGTCTTGGTACAACTCGGGTTGACTGTGCATGTGTGGTTTGTATCCTACCACTCTGTAGGCCCTACCGGGTGTCGTGTGTCAGGGTGACGTGTCAGCTATCATGTGAAAACATTCGCCGGGTTGCTTATGCAAATGTTTTGAAGTTGCCCCAAGGCCTGCGATAGAGAAGCCATAGACTTAGTTTAATTATGTCTTAATCATCGAGTCTAGTCTTTGCAGACTATTTTTCCATTATGAATGACCAACAACTTAATACAGGGACACAACCCAAACCTGACCAATGTCACTATCTCAGTGTCCTATTCAAACTGTGTCTCTGTGGTTGTGAGTGAGTTGCCAAGCCACCTATTGAGAAATGTCAAAACACCACCTGAAGCACATATTTGAACAGCTGATTTCTTTATTATATGTGCATGTTTATGTATGGATTTAGGAAGACATTGTTTCTTTGGTTTCACCATGACAGTTTACACAGAGCGCTGAAGACCATGCTTCAGGAGGATTTTGAAAACAGGGCATCAACTGTTTTCAAAATCACACTGAAAAAGCGGTCTCTGTTTAACAATGGTTTTTTTTCTTCTTCTTAGATACTAGTAATAGTTATAGTACAATAGCTGAATGCACTGAATGAAAAGACAGAAATCAACTGAGAGTTGAACAATATAAAACAAGTTTTGCAATAAAAGGGGCCGAGTCGTAATAAAACTCCTGCCCAAAATGATACAGGAAAATTAATTGAAATAAAATAACACAAAAATAAAAGCCACAGGTCCTAAAACCTACTTAAGCGGACGTTGGTAACTGATAGTAATCTCAAATGTACAAAAGCTACCGTTGCTACAAGCTAATCCATAACGAAGCACAGAGAACAAAAACACAAGAGTACACTTCCGGAGAGACGTGAAATGTTATATAAAAAGGTAAACAACACAGCAATGTATTTCACAGAAACAATGTTCAGATAACAAAACAACCATGTTTCATGACCATAGTGCTGCAGGAGGGGTTTGACATTGTACATCGCATTACGGTGCTTCGATAATTTCCCGCTGTAAGCAATGACTGGATGAACCATAGAAAACAATTCATTGATCTTCTAGGTCTGAGCTAAAATGAAAAACTGTTGGGTTTCATAGAAAAGTACTGCTCTGTTTTGGAGAAGTATCGTACGGGGAATTAGGCTGAGGATGTATTACACACATCCTCAGGGCACATCGGACTGCAAATAAATGTGAAATTCTTAAATCAAACCTTGTTATCACCGTTACTTAAAAAAAACGTAAGTGAGTTGTTTGTGAGAGTTTGAGTTGAGACTGTATTTCTAGAGTGATATTGGGACAATAACAACAACAACAACAACAACAGAGTGCTTGGTTTCATGCATCAAGAGGGGATAAACAGCCATGTTGGCCACACATCTGATTGGATCACATGCAAACGTGCAAAACCCCATTGGAAGACAAAGGACATTTGGATCGATCCTTTTTAAGGAAACTCAAACATCTGCACCCGCCAAATGTAAAACAAAAAATCCATAACAAAAAACGACAACAACAAAGACAAAATAAACAACAAAAAGCTTGTTTCCATTCCACGTTTAACCCCGGTAGACGTCAGTCCCAGCCATGCCCCCCTCTACCTTCCTGCCCTGCCCACTGTCCTCGTCGTAACATGTGATTCTCACTCACAGACAGTGGCAGGCCACCCGAATGTTCCACCACAC
>OMKP01009245.1:2011-15844 GCA_900302375.1 Bathygadus melanobranchus
CGGGTGGAGAAGTCACAGAACACCTTGATGGCGTCGTTGGTGCATCCCTGGTTGGGGTCGATCCAGTAGAATCCTAGCGGAGGGAGGGAGGGAAGGAGCGTAGCGTTTTAGAGACTTTGTCGGACTATCAATTGTACGATGATGAGACTGATAGCGCTGCCTGGGATGCTGTATTTGAATGAGTGCTAATCATTAAAAAAGATATATATATTCTACTAACCTATATTCTACTCTGCACTTGTTTTTGTATTTTTTATGCATAGTAAAGGTGCCCCCAGACTCACCGCTGCTCCATTCGGGGTGTCCGAGCTTGATGTCGCGGCAGGTGCGGGAGGGGTTCTTCCTGGAGCCCTCGGGGGTGAGCAGGTTCTCGATCTGGGTGTTCAGGGACTTGATGGTGGCGTCCACCTCGTAGTCCTTGGCCCTCAGGGCGGGCTGGTCGGCTCTGTACTCATCGTATCCGGAGACATCATATCCGCCACCAGAGGGGCCAGGGGGTCCGGGAAGACCAGGAGATCCAGGGGGACCCTGCGGTGCATGGACACAAAACAGGTCAGAGAGTGGATTGATGCACCTCTTACTGCATGCAGATGTGTAGACCTTGATATCTGACACATATATTAGGTATCATACCACCATTAGCTTGATCTGCTGTGGTTTGTAATCAGCCGTGTCAGGTTTCATTCACCAATAAGGAGGCTAATGCTAATAACTTGGAGACTAGCATAAATTCATGCATGAATGAGTCAATTTTTAGGTCATTTTTTTCCTGCTCATGTGTGCCCATAGATGAAGGGTCAAGGCTCAATGGACTCACAGCGGGTCCGACGTATCCAGGGCCTCCACGGGCACCAGGAGAACCGATGGTACCATGTGAACCAGATCTACCATCCTTGCCAGGGGGTCCGTGAGGTCCAGCAGGGCCCTGGAGGGAAAGCACACACATTTCACTTTAGGGGTTGCACGTCTATTATAAATATGGCTACAGAGCTACTCCCAATGCTGTTGAAGTGAAGATTCAGTTTTATATTCATTATATTATATCATAATAATATAGCTTTAGTGATATTAAATACTATAATACTACATGAGGTAGGTTAAATACTAATGAGGAGGTGTGGAATAGAGTCACTCTGATGACCAGGTAGTTGAGATCTAGGTATGGAGGATGAAGGTATGAGTTTGGTGCATTGTGGGTAATGGAGTTCTCCACTCACTCTGGGGCCAGAGGGTCCGGAGGGTCCAGCAGCACCACTGTCACCAGAGGGTCCCTGTAGGGAGAAAGAACCCCATCAGCAAACAACAAAACAACAACAACAACAGCCCACAGAGGTTTTGCTCTTACAAAGGTTTACAGATTTATACAATTTCTAAATGCATACAGTTCTACCAAAGTGTTTCTATGAAAACAACTGTCTCGTGTCGTTAGTGTTTGGATTAATACATTTGTGTGTCAACTGTGTATCGGAAGTAAAGAAGCTTTGTCTGTGGCCGTCAACACCAAAATAGGAGGATGATCACAATGACTTTCATAATATTAGACAAAGTGTGTTAGAATTGTCCTTATTATAGTTGAACTATCAGTCTGTTCTACTTCCTGCCTTATGAAAGTGCCTATTTCCAGATATGCTGCAGTTTCTCCTCTTGCCACAAGGGGGCACGAATCCATCTCCGTGGATCATCTTAAAGCGCTTCGACTGCCATGTTATAATGTCACTATGTGCTTTTTCTTTGTGTCCATGCATTACAATGTGGTGGTGGTGGGTGGGGGTCACTCACGGAGGGTCCGGGCATTCCCTGGAGTCCACCATGTCCACGCAGTCCCTTCATGCCTCTGTCTCCCTTCTCTCCACCCACACCCTTCTCTCCACGGGGTCCTGCGGGTCCCTGTAAACACACACACACACGCACACACACAGTCAGCTATACGGCTCTCTCTTATGGGATAGCGACTTGAAAAAGCACAGCTATGTGATATGGATCAGTGATCATTGAACAACTGCTTGATGGTCACGTTTAAATTCAGACATTCTACTTACAGGTGCACCTCTGGCTCCAGCCATTCCTGAGGGGCCGGAGGGGCCACCAGGTCCCTGGAGAGAAAGGACAGAGAGAGAAGAGAAGAAGGGCTCGGTCAATATAACAACAGGGAAGGTATGAAACCTTGTTGTATTGGAGGAACCATATTGAAATCCTACGAAACAATACGGTCTGCTGTTGTCATTGGGGAGAAAGAGGGATATTTTGGACTGCATTCTTTGCATTTTGCCGATTTTCTCTGCCAACCAATCAGCATTTGGAGGAGTTTGGGTTTGCGTTTACTTACTGACTCTCCACGGTTTCCATGTCTGCCAGCCTGGCCGGTCTGGCCAGCGGGTCCGGGTGCTCCAGACATGCCCAGGGGTCCGGCGGATCCAGGCTCACCACGGTCTCCCTGTGAGGGGGTGATGGGTGGAGGTTGTCAGAGATCATGAGCATGAGTGTGTGTGTGTGTGTGTGTGTGTGTGTGTGTGTGTGTTATCAGTGTATGCAAATAAAAAAGCCAAGTACCTTGACTCCGGCAATACCGGGGCGACCAGGGGGTCCATCGTTTCCAGTATTACCCTGTGGATCAGCACCAAAGAGTTAGCGTTAGCATGCACAATGTATTGTCATCATGGGAAAGACGAAATGTCAGGTAGGGTGTACGCTGCATAGACAAGTACAGCTGAGCTAGCTAAACTACAACCCTGTATATACGTACTGTACGTGCGTTCACTCAAGAGTATCCACTGCTCCGTCCCGGCTACATAAACGCGTGGGATTCAAAAAACGACCTACTAGCTAGTCTGCTAGCTAAAGGGGAATCCATCTCAGCTCAGGGCTCATTTCATGGTCTAGTGAAGGCCATTAGCTGTTCACACACAATAAGGATGGGACACTTGGCACCGAATGCACCGCTGAGCTGTGTGGGGCGATCCTCACCTCACGTCCAGCCTCTCCCTGAGGTCCGGTCATACCGGGCATGCCGATGTTTCCAGAGGGGCCACGGGGTCCAGGGGCACCAGCAGGTCCACTTCTGCCAGGCTCTCCCTGTGAAGCACACGTACAGTTGACATGTATAAGAGTTCCCCCGATCTAAACTCAGAAGATCTACACAAAGCATTCTGCACAACTGCGTTTTAGCATTCGAATTTGACGGGTGAAACGCTCGCGTTTGTTCATATGGTCATAGTGTACATACCAAAGCTCCAGCTCCACCAGGGACACCACGTTCTCCTCTGGGTCCGGGCAGACCAACGAATCCCTGAGATCCAAGCTGACCAGAAGGTCCAGAGGTTCCGGGGGCACCCTGAACACACACAAACACACACACACGCATCATAGGTCAAAGTGAGGCTTACCGGCACTAGACCTAATGGAAAATGCCATGGATGAAATGGAAGTTGTCTTTCATTGTCTCTTTGTGGAAACTTCTTTCCCAAATGTGACGGGACAACTTACAGCGGGACCGGAGTCTCCAGAGGGTCCCTTGTCTCCAGCCAGACCGGCGGGGCCAACCATACCCTGCTCTCCGGGGGGACCAGCGGGGCCAAGGTCACCACGGAGACCGCGGGGACCATCCTTACCAGCGGCACCAACGGCGCCAGGGGGGCCAACAATGCCCTGGCAGCAGGAAAAAGGAGAAAAACGTTGACATTAAATGTACAATAGGGTTAAATATAAGTATGGCATGTGCATATGAGATGGAAGATATGATAGTCAACCTCTGTGTGTGTGTGTGTGTGTGTGTGTGTGTGTGTGCAATGCTCACAGAGGGACCGGAGGTACCGACTCTACCAGCAGCACCAGGGAAACCAGTCAGACCCTGAAGTCAAAAACACAAACAGATTAACACATGGGCACATACGGGCTATTATGGGGTGTGTGCGTGTTGTTTATGTGTGTGTGTTCAGTGGAGAGCACACACACAAATCCAACTTCTGGGAAAAACATTGGAAATAATGTTTGAATGTCCACATTTGATGAAATGAACAATAATAATTATAATGGTAATAATGACCAGTATAACATAGTAAAACAGGTTGACAGTGAATTCAAACATGGCTGGGGTTATATGGTCTAACTAGCTGTGCTTGTTCATGCACAATTGGTGTTGGAAAGGTCCAAGTTTGTGCAAGGATAAAATACCGGGTTCGATCCCCGAATGTCTACCTAATGTGTAGCCATCCTTGAGCAACAGGGGTGAGTGCCTAACCCCTACCTGCTCCGCTGAAAGTCTAAATGTATCTGAAATCACTGTAAGTTGCTTTGAATAAAAGTGTGACTAAATAAATATACAGTAATAGGATATAGCACGGCGTATACTTTCCAACCCAAGAATACAAACATGAAGAAATACATCTGGTAATATTTGTCTTCGTCCTGAGGGAAATGGCTGATTCGGACACCATGAACTATACAGGGATCCACCTGGCAGTATACTGTATGTACACTGTACTGTTTGTACATGTGTGTGTGTGTGTGTGTGAGTGTACATGTGGTAACGCATCATGTATGGGTTCTTACACTGGGTCCGTTGTCACCACGAGCACCAGAGGGTCCGGCAGCTCCAGAGGCACCCTGGGTACGAGGAAAGAAGGGTCAGGGGTCAACTACTGTCATCTGTGTCATTATATTCCTGTTATATATATATATACACCATATACCATGTATATATACCGTCATCTGTTCAATGCTTTTCTCCAACACAATACACTGTTGTGCTCCTGTTACAAGGCTGGGTCACTGCTGTGTACTTTTTAATCTTTAAAACCTGTTCTGTTGGCCACAGATGTATTGACTATTTTGACTATTATACACTTTTATTTTAGATTTCTTTTTTGAATTATTGTCTTTCATGTGGGATTATTGTTCGTGTGATTTTAAAATACCCCTCCTATGTAAAGCACTTATGATACTACATACTATATATATATATATATATATGATATGATAATATACTATATGATAAACTCTCCTTTCCTTACTGCATTAATTCCCAAGAGGGTGTCAAGAGTGTGTGTGTGTGTGTGTGTGTGTGTGTGTGAGTGGGTGGTACTAACAGAGGGTCCAGACTGTCCAGCGGGTCCAGCAGGGCCACCGGGTCCAACATCTCCCTTTCCTCCAGCGGGTCCACGCTCTCCTCTAATTCCAGAAGGGCCATCGGCACCCTGCAGAGGCACAAGACAGAGGCCGCATCAGTGTGTGTGTGTGTGTGTGTGCGTGTGCGTGTGTGTGTGCGCAGTTTTGGAGTTTGGTGACGTAAAATTAGAATTAAGTGATTTTGTCTTTTTCATTTACATTTGCTCATATGTGGGATATATTGAAGAGAATGATGTCGATCTATGTCACTATTAACAGACGTATGTCATGTTTGTATGTTTTTGTCATGTGGTCTATGTGTTGGGTATGTGGCGGCACCTAGTTCTAACATGTATCCTAGTGTATGTAAAGATGTATGATGCTAGCATATAACTAGCCACACACTAAGAGGACGATGTATTTTGTCGTGTGTGTGTGTGTGTGTGTGTGTGTGAGGAGATGGCCAGCAGACTTACAGGGGGTCCAGCGAAGCCGGGGGCACCAGAGGGTCCAACCTCTCCACGCTCACCCTGCAGGGAGGAAGAGGAAGAGAGACAGCTCAGAAATAGGCACTGGGTTTGAATCCAACTTAATCCATATGTACTATGACGGCATTGACTAACCCTTGACTAACCCTTAATCTTGGTTAAGATTAACATTAAAATGTCAGTTGATCGTTGATCATTTTAGTTAAAATCCAACAATACAATGCAATACAAAACAATGGGTGGGTAGTGTATTATAATATTAATATAATAATAAAAAGGGGGCCCTTACAGATGGTCCACGAACACCAGTGGGGCCGGAGGGTCCGAAGGAACCGCTCTCACCCTGGAGGAGGAAGCATTGGAGTTTAGCACAGAGCAAGCACATTTAAGACAAACATGAAACATCAAACATGTTTTAAAAGCCCAAAAACATCTCCTAAATGCACCCATCTTTGTGCTGACAATGCCCTGTTCCCATGGTAACATGTCTTATTGGCTGCATTATGTAAACACTTAAAATTATAATAATTTGCAACATGTAGGCCTATATATGCATCTTGTTTTGTTGTTGTTTTAGGCCAATCTCTTTCAAAGAATCCTGAAAAATTATTTGTGAAATATTTAAAAATTCTACATTTCTATATTTGTTTTATATTTTTTGAATGCTGTAAAAAAATCAATAAACTAAAATATTTGTTTATTATAGCTGTGTTTGCTATTAGCATAGCATTAACATCAGGTTAACATGTTGATGGAGTGGATAGCCAGTAGGTGGCGGTGCTGAGGTTCTCCTTTTGAGCATGAATAGATTAACAATCTGCTTCAGATAGGGTTGTAGATCCTAGTAGTAACGTGCTGTGTTCACAGGACGTGAATTGGTTACATTAATTAGAGTGTAATGTACACGCTAGGGATAGGGGTTGGATACATATATAGGGTTGTGTGCATAGTCAGCCATTTTGAATAATCTCATGACATCTCATGACAAACATCTCATGACAAAAGTGTATTTTGTATGGTTTCTGTTATTGTTTATGTTGAAGTGTTAGTGAAAACAATGTGGTGAACATCTACAGTACATACCTTGTCTCCATTAGCACCATTAGGTCCTGGGGGTCCACCAGGTCCAGGAGCACCCTAAAAACAGACACTACATTTAATACCGTAGTGCATTGAATACATTTAAAATGTTTACTACAGTTTGATCAGACTAATCTACAGGATGCTCATATTTACGCATTGGTTTCTTCTTTCTATAGTATATATATACAGATTTTCTTTATACAGCTCATATATTAGTTTTTTAATATAGTGTATCATAGTTTCCTATATACAAAGTTTTGATTCTTTATATTTTGTATATAGTTAATCTATATAGTTAATAGTTAATTGTATATAGTTAATCATCTCTTATATAATGTATATAAGGTTTCTTCTTCATACAGTGTACATATAAAGTGTATTCCTCATATAGTGTACAGGCCAGGGTATATATTAAGTGGTATACAGTATATTAGTGTATATATAAAGTTGCATGAGGGAGGACTGTGGAGAATAACATACACGAGCACCATCTCTTCCAAGGTTGCCATCGGGTCCTTTGTGGCCACCCTCTCCCTACGGGCCGGCGGGAGACAAAAGGGAGGGAGAGAGGGAGAGACAGAGGGAGAGAGGGAGAGACAGAGACAGAGACAGGGGACTCAGTTAAGTGGAGCTCGATTCTTGCTCTAGTCGCACAGAATACGTGATATATTGATCGATCGTTGTGATGGAGGTGGCGGTGGAGGATATCGGGCCGGCGTACCTTCTCTCCCTTGCCTCCGGGGGTGCCGGCAGCTCCACGCTCACCAGGCATGCCACCGCTGCCCTGGTGTCCAGCGTTACCAGCAGGTCCGACCGATCCAGGCTCTCCCTAGAGAAACACACGCAACACGTTATAGTTTGCTCATTCATGAATCTCTATCTGTTAATTTCCTATTCGAGGCAGCCATGGTCAGCCAGTATAAGTACTAATTGCAAAGCGACAAAGAGTCCTACAACTTCATATAACTCGATATGAGTAATATCTGTCATCGGTCAACGCTGCTAACTTTTCCTGTGTCCCGATTGGCTCTCTGTCTCCACCCTACTGCTTCCATCAAATCACAGGCCTCAGTGGCTCCCTCACCTTGCCACCATCGGTACCGGGGATGCCAGAGGGTCCGCGGGCCCCGATGGGTCCCTGAGATCCAGAAGATCCGGCAGCACCAGGGTTACCGCGCTCTCCCTATTGGCCACAGACAGACCACACAGCGTCAAGTCAACGTACGATTGATTGGCTGTTATGTGAATATCGTACGTGTGTTTGGAGTGACGGACGTCGTGTTCGACAGAGGGGACTCACCTTGGCTCCAGCGGGTCCAGCGAGTCCCTGGTCTCCGGGGACGCCCTGTTGGTTAGAGACGAGACGGTGTACGATTAATATTGGTTCGTTGGTTGATCGACCTGGGTGTGAAAAATAGGTAGAGAGAGAGAGAGAGAGAGAGAGAGAGATGTAGAGGTAGAGGTAGAGGTAGAGAGAGGGGTAGAGAGAGATGCTTACTCTATCTCCATGCTTGCCGGCCTCTCCAGCAGCACCAGCAGGTCCGGACAGTCCCTGAGGTCATCGCAACAAATAACAAAATTAAAACTCAAAATCAACAATAAAAACAAATCACATTGACATGTATATCCTGCACTGCACACATTAGTTACCACACATTAGCTATGGATATACACATGTTGGAATACCATACGGAAGCCGTACAGGTAACGTTTCGCCCGTGAAACGCACCTACGCGGCTAAGCTAGCAAGTGTAGCTCATGCCAGGCTAACCTGAAACCGTAAAATACAAACAAATCTGCCAAATGAGAGTAAATTCAAACCTGGAAACCAGGAGCTCCAGAAGGTCCCTGTTCTCCCTTCTCACCAGAATTACCCTGGATGGGGGAGAGAGAGAGAGAGAAAGAGCAAGAAATAACACATTAGTTCATTTCAAGTTAACCCTTATTTTCCCATTAGTGTTTTTGTGTGTGTGTGTGTGTGTGTGGTGTGCTGTGATGTTGTTGGTGCTGTGATGTTCTCAGCAGGTGGCTAGGTGTTTGAGCCGGTGCGGTACTAGGTCAAGGTACTTACAACGGGTCCAGCAGCACCAGAAGCACCATTGTTACCATCAGGTCCTGGGGCACCCTAAAAATGAAACGGAGAGGGAGAGGGAGAGGGTGAGGGGTGAGGGAGGACAGGAGGTCAGTAAGACATGGTGTAACCACGTCGGTGAACGTACGGTGACGCTGCTGTGTCTAGTGAACACTTACTCTCAGTCCAGTGGGGCCGGTGGCTCCCTTGTCTCCGGGCTTTCCAGCCTCACCCTGAAGACAAGAGAGAAGACAGTTAGGAGAATGTAAACTAGTAAATGATCGGTCAACATAAGGATCAACCGCTGGTACATTTGGTGCGTATAAGAAGGTACTTTTTTGAAGAACAATATCGCAAATCCTTATCGTCTACTCACACTAGGTCCCTTGGGTCCGAGGAAGCCGATGCTACCGGGCTGACCTCTGGGTCCAGTAGGTCCGGGGGGACCGGTGCGGCCATCTTGTCCAGCGGAACCCTGGAGGGAGGAACAGGAAGTGCCGAACAGGAAGTACAAAGTTACTAATGTATTCATTCAAGTTTCTCCATCTCGTTATGCTTTCTTCATTCGTTTGTATACATCATATCCTCATTATATCAGTATATAACATATCTCGGCTGCTATTGTATTGTTTTATATCTTATTGTTTTATAGGTTACAGCAACACATATATTCTATTTATAGAATGTATTTATTTTCCTGTTTGATATTTGTGAATGCTCCATTAGGATTGCCTCTCAATTTTGCTGTACTAGTTCTAGTTCTAATTACAGTTAAGTGTGTAGAGAGGACAATGGTGAGAGGTGGTGGTGTGGTTTGTAATAACAGGAGGAGAAAGGGATCAGTTTGTTGATGTAGAGAAATAGAGAAAGAGTGAAGGAGGAGGACGGAGGACAGATTATAACACTCACCGCAAGTCCCTCCTTTCCTGGGGGTCCACCGCTTCCAGAGCTACCTGGGAGACCCTGTAGACAGGAAAACACTGATCAGTTGAGCGTTCAATCAATCAATCAATCAATCAACACCAGCACATCTAGCTGCTGATGAGCATGGACAAGATAGTACGGCAACAACGTCGAGGACTAGGGCCTAGGATTCATCTCAAACAAGGTCATGTGTATAAAACTGAGAGAATCCAACCTCCGTTCATGCACATTACATTTTATTCATAATAATATGACGGGGGTCATAAAATACATAAAAACCAATCTCATGTATATTTTCTAATGACCGGCCACACACACTGAAAGTGGAAGATCAATCGGTCAAATGATGTGTAAGGATGGCGTGTTGGCGGGTGAGAGAGGGACCTACTCTAGCTCCGGTGGTGCCGGTCTCTCCAGCGCGGCCAGCATCACCAGGGGCTCCACGAGCTCCACCAGCACCTGTAGCACCACGGGCACCGGGCATGCCCTAGGACACACACACACACACACACAAGCACACACACAAGCACACACAGACAGAGATGACACAAGCGCGCAGACAGAGAAAGACAAAGCAGTATGCTTTTAATTTCAAGGCAGGTAAACTGTATGCGTGTTTTGTATTGATGACATAATTAACTCATTTAGGATGTTGTTTGTGTGTGTATGTGTGTTTAAGTAAAAGATTTCTGATCAGAACAGATGTATGTGTCATTTAACTGGACAGCCATGTGTCGATGTGTGGTTGGTTATTGGTATTGGATTGGTGTATTGCTCGTAGTGTTGTGGGTAACTTACAATGGGACCAGATCTTCCCTCAGATCCGGGCATGCCACGAGTGCCACCGGCTCCCTAGAGTCAGACACAAAGAGAGAGAGATTTAGAGAAAGAAACGTCCAAATAGACAGTGTGTGTGTGTGTGTGTGTGTGTGTGTGTGTGTGTGTGTACAAGAGAGAGATTGTCGGCATAACGACGGGAACTCACTCTGGCTCCGCGGCTTCCAGCAGGTCCGGTGGCTCCAACCTCGCCAGTGGGTCCTCTCTTGCCCTCCTCACCGTTGGGTCCGGGGGACCCCTGGGGTCCGGAGTGACCCTGCAAGAGAGAGAGGGATAGAGAGAGAGAGAGAGAGGTGAAGATCCGTCCGTTGTGCACAGTTCCCAGCAGAGACGCAGGGTCACAATCTGTGGTCTGCGTGCATTTTGACCAAAAGAAAGATGATATCAATGTATGGGATCATTTGCTTGCCACTTACGGGCTCTCCCTTGGGTCCAGAATCTCCCTTCACTCCTGCAGTACCAGGATCTCCCTGGAAGAGACAGCGTGGAACAAATGAGTACAAATAACATAAAAAAGAGTATGTTTGATTTGGTATTGTCATTGTTTCAATGTTTCAGTGAGGCTGTGTATATAAATTGTGTCTACAGGGTTAGGTGTGTGTATGTGTGTGTGTGTGTGTCATGTGCCAAGGTGAAGATCAAACAAATGTTACATAAGTATACAGTGTGTAAAAAAAATTATACTTATCTAATATGTCTGTGTGTATGAATGTATGTGTGTGTGTTTTAAATGTGTGTACTCACAGAAAGACCTCTGGCGCCAGCAGCTCCCTGAGGCCCCTGGGGGCCGGGTCCTCCTCTGGCTCCGGGGAAGCCAGGGGCTCCAGAAACACCAGCAATACCCTGGAGGTCACAGGGGTCGGAGAAAGGTCAGAGGTCAACACAGCTATACATCTGGCCAGGCCTAACTTGCTTTTAATGTTTTCTTATTTCATATAGACTTGTTTTATGCAGTTATGTTGTTAAATGTTTTCATTAAACTGATATGTTAATATGTTTTAACTGGCTTTATAGCCACTGACATTACATTACTGTGTCTTTGAGTATCTTGAAATAAATAAATAAAATGCATTGCTGTATTGTAAAGGACCCATTTAAGGTAAACGTCCTGAGGAAACCATAATTTATCTGTACATCTTTTAGATTGTGAGCCCTCTAACGAAGGTTCGAACCTCCATGACCCTTGACCTATCCAGCGCTGGTGGCGTCTGTACTTACAGAAGCTCCCTTGGCTCCGTTCAGACCGTTGTTACCAGGGTTGCCCTATGGGAAAAGCAAATGAGAACAAAATATAACAAAACATCACAATTATCAAAATAATCTAGAGTGGCCTTCACAGTTACAGGATTACTTTCACAATTATAGCATTTAGAGGAACAAACAAACAGGAAAAGGAAGCAAGTACAAATTGTCTGATGATCAATAAATGATGAATATAGATCCACATGTCCGTCATGTTGGTACACTCACAGGGGGGCCGACGGGGCCAACAGCACCATTGGTACCGGGCTCTCCTCTTGCTCCCTGAGGTCCGGAGGGTCCGTTGGATCCAGAGGGTCCAACCTCTCCCTGAACACGAACCAAGGACAAGCCACAGGTTAACCATCAGAACCTACTGGTTTGGATGTTGTACAACTAGCATTGATACATACAATGTTGTGTGTTGGTATCAGGTTACATACTGAGCGAACATCAAATCACTGATCATAACTTTAGGCCCTGGGCATAACTACTTATTGGGTATTTTCTTCATGTGTTTTCATGTACATACTACTACTACTACATCACATTTAGTCACTACTAAATGTGATGTGACGTTTGCCACAGTGGGTGTGTGTATGCATGCCATCTCCCCTGGGGATACGATGCAATGGGCCCTCCTTCAGATCTATATAACTAGTGTTGTCCCAGGAACAGGAAGTGGTCAACAGGAAGTGGCTGGCCACCTACCTTGGGGCCGGGGGAGCCGGGGAAACCTGGAGCACCAGAAGCGCCAAGAGGTCCCTGGAAAAGGAGATGGAAGACATGTTTAGAAAACCAGACATGTTGAAGTCATAGCACCACATATATATATATATAAAATCTATATCTATCCATATAATGGGGACATGTTTTGTTTTCCCTGGACCAGGCGCTGGGTGTGTGCAAACACCGTAGATTTAAGTGTGTTTGATGAAACTAATAGATTATTCATCGTACAGGGCTAAAGAACAGTTAGGGGAGGAAAAGGGCTAGGGTGAGGGCTGAGGGCTGGAGGGCTGCTACTCACAGCGGGACCAGCAGGTCCAACATTGCCGTCAGCACCACGAGCACCAGCGGGTCCAGCAGGTCCAGCGCGGCCTCTCTCTCCAGCCATTCCACGAGCTCCCTGCAGGAGAACGGTGGACAACCAATTAGAGGCAAGGTGTTTGTTTCTATCTGGTGTGTAAGATTGATACTGCTAGCGTGAGAAGTCCTCGATGGGCGTTGCGTTACACTGTAGGAAGCACTTCACATGGAACACTTACAGCCAAGCCAGGGCTTCCAGAGGCTCCATGGGCACCGCTCTCTCCCTGTGAGAGGAGGAGGAGGAGAGAGAGCAGGTTATGGTGAGGTCACATCCTGGGTCACGCCTCTATGTACCGCATCACATGGCTTTGGATCAAGAAGCAGAGAAGTGACTCGAGTAGCCGTTTGTTAGTAGATAAAAAGTACATAATGGCTGTGTGTGTGTGTGTGTGTGTGTGTGTGTGTGTGTGTAGGTGTGCTTGTGCATGAGTGCATGTGAGCATGTACGAGAGTGTGTGGTTCCGTTACAAAGACACGTGGGTATGGATGAAGATGGAGATTTGCAGTAGGTTGACAAGCATGTCAGTGGATTGCAATGGGCAGCTATTGATCTCAAGCTAAAGGATGGTCGGATCAATGCTACGTGCTGATCTGAGACCAGAGGCACAGCAGGTTTTCTACCTGTGAGTCTAAAGACACACCGGTCGAAAGCTGGCATTGAGAGGTTAGGGTTGTGACGCGTTGTTGCCAAACGTACCTTGATTCCGGCAGCACCGGCTTCTCCCTTGCGACCATCAATACCAGTGTAACCCTGGAACACACAGAGAGACGGGACATTGCTACCATGTTAGACTAGTGTAACCCTGGAACACACAGAGGGAAGGGACATTGCTACCATGTTAGACTAGTGTAACCCTGGAACACACAGAGAGAAGGGACATTGCTACCATGTTAGACTAGTGTAACCCTGGAACACACAGAGAGAAGGGACATTGCTACCATGTTAGACTAGTGTAACCCTGGAACACACAGAGGGAAGGGACATTGCTACCATGTTAG
>OMKP01009254.1:1620-11821 GCA_900302375.1 Bathygadus melanobranchus
CGGCAAAATCTATCCCTAATGTAATACATCAGCGTCATACAAACACATTTGAACGGCTCTTTAGAACAAGACCCGGGAACCCAGGTGCGCTGAAAACACTGATCGAGGCGTAGAGGAGGAGGACATGTGTAGACCTGAGTGAGCCCAGCGGTGGGTCGCAGGTCCGGGCGTCCCAGGGGGGGGAGAGCGCCAGGCAGGTGATGGTTGTCTTGAGGCCTGGGTGTTGAGCTGCCCGCCCCCTCACTATATTATTATTATTTCCCTGTCTCAAAGCGGGCGTCACCTCTGCATACTGTTTATTGACGAGCGAGCAGAACTCCACTGCCTCGTTTTCCCGCCTCTTGAGATCTCGGCTTAGATGGGTTTTGTGATGGTGCAGCAATGTCCTGACAATGTCACTTCATGAATTATTGTGTCCAATTTTCTGCAAGGAAAGTATTCCACGGTTGCTGTCCAATGTTGTTGTTTTTTTTAGTCTTTGTGTCAGCTCTCCTTCCAGAAGGATTTCAGTTTATTCCGCAGCCTATAAAACTCTGTTCTGAACTGGGGGTTCACAGCTGCATATATTATTGGGTCGCTAAGTGATGTCATGCAGGCAATCGATGTGAAGAGGATTTCCACATTTTGGATGATCCTCATCTAAAGACCAGAGAATAACAATGCAGAATTAGTGGAGAGCATTATTATGACATTTTAGCTAATTAACTCATTTGGTCTTTATTGCATTTACCAGTATCAGTTGACATAATTTCCCCTGCTATTTTGGAGCGTCAACACATTTTAATTAAATACATATTCATTCGAGCTACTTGTGTTCCTACAGAGATAACGTAATTAGCACAGTACACACTGAAGCCGGCGCAGTTGTCCACACACTCACCTCTGAATAACTGTTGTGGGTCACTAGGACGTTCACCAGGATGGTGGTGATCAAAGGCAGCCAGAACAAGACGAAGGTGAGGATGATGTAGCCCGAGCGCTTCGCCAGCTTGCTCTCCTTCTTCTTGTTGACTCTGTCCTTGTTGCCCTTGGATGGCATCATGCAGACAGCACCAGCCTTGCAGTCCCCCTCCTCTGCTGCCGCCCCGGCGTCGGGGGCCGGGTTCCTCGCTAGAGAAACCGCACACAAGTCCTTGTTGTCTCCTGGGTCGGCCGCGGTCAGAGCCACCACCGCCACCACCTCATTACCGTGCTTACTTTGCTCCGGGTCCGTCAGCAGAGGCAGGACCGAGGGCTCATCGGGTCCCCCAGGCTCCTTAGAGGGAAATGCACAGGGGCTGGGCAGTACTGGCCCCTCAGGAGCAACAGTCACCAGTCCCGGAGGTTTGGACTCTTGGATTTGGATTTTGTCTCGTCCCTTGCCTGGCACTCCCCTGTCACTGCCTTGGTGTGCCTCTGTATCTCTGTTGGACAACTGTGCCTGGACTTCAATGACAGGATATGCAACAACAGGAGGAGTTTTCTCCATCTTAGAGGACACCACTTCCAAAACTTGTACATTGGTCATAGTTTTGCAGACCTCGCTGTTGCCCTTGGCATCTTCAGGGATTGGCTTGGGCTGTTTTTGGAGGTTTTCATCAGGTGGTTTGTCTGTGTCCATTGTAGGCTTAGCAACTTTGTCATTGTGGTGGGGAGCTTTTAACACACTCACAGTCTCCGCCAGCTTCTGGGGAGCGCCTGTGGAGTCCATATTAGATACATTTAATTTCGAGCGGTCAACCTTTTCTACCTGAGCGATGCTTTCCACAGTCATTTGCTTCTTGTCTGGCTGACTTCCTGGCATGTCGTCAGCTTGTTTTGCTTCAGGCGCATTTTCTTTTTTGTCTTCTTTCGGAACAAAACTGACGCCCTTGTCAAATATCTTCCGACTGTGAGCTTTCACGATCGCGAATATGCGTGCGTAGAACCCAATGATCAACCCAAAGCAGGCGGTCCACAGTGGAATCAATATGTACAGTCCAAATGTGTCATAGTTGTACATGGACTTGAACCTCGACCCGTGGCATTTCACATACACCGGTGAGTCTTTCACAAAGGTCACACAGATGGCGGCCACCAGAATGGCAAAGGCCCATGTGAGTGGTATGAAGATGATAATCCGTCTTTTGCGCTCAGAGATTTTGAAGGGGTATGCGATGGCCTGATAGCGCTCGGCGCTGATACAGGCTAGGGTCACCAGCTGGATGCAGCAGCTGAAGGAGAATGACGCCATTTGTAAATTGCAAATGACTCCGTCCGCCTGCCCCTGCTGGTGAACGGTCAGCACAATGACGAGGATGACAGGGCAGTCGATGGCACAGCGGAGGAGGTCGATCACGGCCAGGTTCACCAGGAGCACGTTATTCCAAGTCTGCAGGGACTTCTGGTGGTACACCGCCCATGTCACGAAAACGTTTGCTCCAATGCCCACAAGAGAGGTGCCCAGCAGAATAATGCAGTTGGCCACGAGAAAAGTGATATCGACGTACTGCTGCCAAACTGTTGTGCTGTTGTTCCCAGATCCCCTCGCAAAATCACTTCTCATCTCCAGAGGCAGAGGCATCGACGCCAGTATTTCTTTATTCTTTATAGCGCTAACTTTAGTTCTTCTGAGATGCAAGGTGTGGTTGATCTGCAGATGGATGGGCGAAGAATGCCGAAATGAGAAAAGCCTGCAGCCGTGCAACATGAGTGATGCCTTAGCATCCTCCCTTTTCATTAACACCCGTCCTCTCAGGTCACCCGGGAGCCCCTCGCTGTTCCACTGTTCCTAGCGTTCATTAGCACGTAGCTTGGGTAGTCATAGCAGAGGCGACCACACACAAAAAAACAAATCAGAAGAGTGGTGGATAATTGAAAAGTTATGTCACTATGGTGGGCTTTTGTATTATCTGCAGTGCTGATCTTTATGTTTAATTCTCCTGAGCCCCCGACGCAATGCGGTCCGTCCGTGTTCACTTAAACGTAATAAAGGTTTTTCAGGTATTAAGATGGATCTAGAAATGGAAAAAGTGTGTGCGTGTGCGTGTGTGTGTGTTTATTAATGCAACAGCTGCTCAGTGATTGCCCTGTGTTCCTACTGCAGAACTTCTCATAAAGGTTCAAATCGTTGTATTAGCGGTACCACATGGATTACATCATGCCGCTGTATAATCCTATTTGTTTGAGACGAAGTGTGAAATGCTCTTTGCCTGAATTTTGCAGGCTTACGTGCCATACTAAATCTGGGATTAGATCACGCCGGTGCATCATCTAGCCATGCCTGACCAGGTGTTTCATGAGAAGAATCAAACAGACCTTTTTGTATTCCTACCGTTTCTGACCTTGTTGCCACGTCAACTGAGTTGTGTTGAAGCCAACCCCAGATCAATACAACCACGATATAAAGGTCATTCATTCATTTGTATGATAGATACACAAATGTTAGTTGCTGATCATGTATATACTGACACATATGTCTGCCCACCTTTTTACTAATGACAGAACTGAGTTTATTTCTCAATTATTTGCACAATGTAAGTATATTTACTGACCTTATAGGTGTGTGTTGATATGTTATTAATACATGTTGAGAATACTTTATGAGTGTACATCTCAACCAAATTCTATAAAGGTACTGGGCTGGATCCCTATCAAGTGTACAGCTACATACTACTACATATTGTTTGTACTAACCTTGTTAGCTCTGATTCCTGCTACTCTGCACTCTCTGTTTTAAACTGCAGCTACTCCAAATGTAATGTATGCTTTGGTTGTTCTCAGCCTCACTTAAGTTGCTTTGGAAAAAACGAATATTGTAAATGTAAATTCATGTATCATAAAAACAACAATAACAACAAGCAATTATCATAATAATTGTCATAATTATGATATGGTGCTGTGTTATGAACAACATCCTCCCTTTTAAGACCATGGAGGTACTACAGGCACTAGGGTTAGGGTTCATTAACCCAGCATCATTATTTTTCATATTTTCCATTATCATAATAGGTAATATCCCATCATAGGTAAAGCCATATAATTATACATACTGCTTCCTCCTTGGAATAGCTAGAGAAGTTACATTTACATTTAGGGCATTTGGGAGACGCTTTTGTCCAAAGCGACTTACAAGATGTTCAGAGGGATTTTTGTTATCTTTTGTCATGTTTATTTTATGTGGTATTATATCTGAAACAAATAGCCGGAAATCTTGTTTTTTAACATGTGTTAACATGAGTATTTTACATAATTAACATGATTAACATAATTAACTGAAAGATCAATATTTTGACAAAAGCCCCTGTAAATTACAAACAAACAAACCGAAATGTTCTGACTTCATCATAATATGCAAATTGGTGCATATTTAATGAGGCAACACATAATTTGCATAATTTAAGGGCTGTGGGGGGACTAAATACAAAATAATCTTATATTGTTGTGTTTATCCATCTGGTAATTGTTCATTCTGACAGGACAGGATTACTTCCTGCCTATTCACCTGTAGTAACTTGCCTTAAAGGGACAGACACTCTCTGCTCAATAGGTTGTTTAAGCTTACATGGAGCAGTCCCATAATAGATGCAAAAGACAAAGTAGGTGAATTAAATGTAATCAGCGGGGCTGAAACGCACCGTGGTTCTAAAAATAAGTCAGGCGATGCATATTTGATGGATTTATCTTCATCTTTATTCAATAATTTATGTTACTTACGTATAAATGAGCACTACAGTTCACACAAAATGTGTTGCAGTCATTTTCCACTTTACCTCACGCCCTACATGTTATTATCAGTTGCGTGCGTGCACTCGCATGCACACGCACACACAGATAAGGAAAGGGTATGAAAAATCGGGTTAGGGTTAGGGTTAGGGTTCAGCTTTTGACTTAAACTCTTTGAGACAGATTCAGTTCTTCTCGGGCCTACGCTGGAGAGAGAAAGCTCCTGAAACGCCACCAGCCAGTATGTGTCGGTGCTCTGCAACTGCTGGGCGGCTGTCCCGCTGCACACAGCTCTCTGTGGGACGCTGCTGTGCCAGAGGGAGGGGGTTCACAGAGGCAACACCTTGTTGTGCGTGCTGACGTTCCTGGCGTTGTTCAGTCTGCTCCTGTGGTACACGGCCCTCATGGCCAGGCCGGAGGTGGCCGTCCCGCGGGAGATGTAGCGGCCGCACGACAGCACCTCCAGGGTGGCGTCACGGAACTGGAAGAACGCACGCGCGAGGTAAATGCGCGTGAAGAGACAACAAGCAAGCACACAAGCATGGACACTGTAAAGAGATATGTCCCTGCATAGCCACCTGCAGGGTCGCCACGGGGGCAAGAACACGAACATCAATAAACATACAAAAATAACCCAACAAGAATGAAACGTTACCTCCTTGTTGGACAGGAAGTAGATGATGGGGTTGTAGACGGGGCTGGTCTTGGCCAAGTACATGGGCATGGTGGCGACCAGCGGGGGGATGTGGATGTCTGGGTCCACCACCACCACCACGGACAGAACGGTGTAGGGCAGCCAGCAGACGAAGAAAGCCGCGATCATGAACAGCACCATGCGGACGGCTCGTTCGTTCTCCTTGATGCTCGAACATCCACCCTGGAGCTCCACGCTGCGGTTCAGCTGTCAGGCACAGTGCGCATGACACTTAGTAACCCCAGTAACGGCTCTTCAGGAACTCAATAATACATCACAGAGGACAAGACCTTTGTTATGGATGCTTTACTCCAGAGTGACTTACAGCGAGGCTCGGAATAATCAACGCATACAATCAGAATCGCAGTAGCTCCAAAGAAATTGCAAGTGCTGCCAAAGTTCTTAAAACTAGTTTCTAAAAAGTTAGCTTTATAAAGTTAGCTGTAGGGATCAGGGAGGCAAGGTACGTAAGAATCTCAGTAGACCTAGTATGTGATTTTGAGATATTGTACTATTGCAGCAGTAGTAGTGAGTAGGGCTCAACAACGAATCGAAATATTATGAAAATCGCAATATGGCCAAGTGCAATATGCAAATCACAGGAACGGCAAAAAAGGGTAAAATGTGTAAATGTATAACGCCTTTATGAATGAAGTGAACTGTAGTGCTGTAGAGATGGCCTGACCAAATCATCATAGTGAAGATTAGTGATGCACAAACGATCATTCCCACTAACACTGAATCATATCACAATCGCAATATCTGTCAAATATAATCGCAATATGATTCTTTTTAACATATGGTTCAGCCCTAGCAGTGAGATACCTTGCTCAGGGAGTTGAGCACTTTAACGTAGCAGTAAATGATGACGATGACCGGCGCGATGAAGCACAGCAGTGTGTAAAGGATGAGGTAGCTGTAGTTACTCCAGGACTTCTCCTCCCAGCCCAGGGAGCAGGAGGTCTGCACCCCCTCGGGTCCATAGGAGCTCCAGCCCAGCAGTGGAGCCACAGCCCAGAACAAGCAGAAGACCCAGACGAAGAGCAGGCCCCGTCTGCTTCTCCGCATGTTCAGCTTGAAGCCTGCCTGCGGCTTGCACACCACGTTGTAGCGCTCGTAGGCAAGCAGGGTCAGGGAGCAGAGAGACACCAGACCTAGGAGGAAGCAACGCAACGTCAGGAAATGAACCAAAAAACAACAACAACCTTTAAATAGCAACGCTTTATGGGTTATATAGTTTGAGTAGCCTATTATTTTTCTACACTTTGGGTGAAGAACTTTGGGTGAAGAGATGATGTCAAGACAAGTCAAGAGAGGCATTTAAAGGCTTTTGTCTTGCTGACTTTTTGATAGAATCCATAATGTGTACTGCTATGGAAAATGGGCCGTCTTGAAATAGTCTCCCCACGAGAGGCTGATCCAAAAAACATAAAAGTTATCAGACACTTACATTATGACATATTGTTAAACTCGTATATCCCTGGCATAGTAAATTACTATAAAATATGTATCTAACAGTTTGAGTGCTAAGAAGCTAAATGGATGTCTAAGTCTCAAAGACTCTGTTATTGCATCTTAATGGTGTTTTACACTCACATCCTAATGGTCAAGTTTTAGTGTGTCATCGTCCATCACTAAGTGGGCACATTATAATCACATTAGGACGGTTAAATGTTGCCCAATATTGTTCACCAACATGTTTTAGAGAGCCACTCCTGACCATGGCGGTGGCGACATTTATGGCAGATTAAATGTTGAACCTCTAGTTCTGTTTTGACCACTCGGGGGCGTACATTGACACAGACGCATTGACACCAATAAACCACCTCATTAAAAACCAACAGACATGGCGTTTAATTCATGACTAATACACGTACTATTAAACATCCATGCTACTGCACTAAATATTAAACTGACTGGTCCAGATTTTGTTTGATATCATTACAATAATTTTCTTCTCTTGCTATCAACATAATTGTTCCTGAAGAAACCCATGATCAGCAGACCGAGGCCTGAATATGAAGCTAAAGAAAATAAGTTTACACAATACAGTATAGTGCCAAGCATGCATCATTATTTCATAGAAAACACAACTTTAGACTTACCAAAATAATTCACTGCAAATCCTTGAAAAATGCAGACTCCCTCACCAAGAAAGAAAGAGCCATGATAATTGGTAATTGTAACAATGAATGAACCGCAAATAGCGATCATGAGGTCTGACACGGCAAGACCCAAGATAATAGCGTTCATGGGGTTGAGGACAGACGGAGTCTTCACCATTACCACAACTACCAGAGAATTGTTAAAAACTGATAAAATGGTGTTGATGAACATGACAAAAGAAAGTATACTGTAGCCCACACGTGGGAAAATGGTCGGAGACGCGGTCATTTCTGTCATGGGAAACTCCGAATTGGCGCCCATAGTTGTGCGGCTGCTGTCCATCATGGATCCCCGACGAGCGGCGGCGCAACTCTGAGCCGACAGGTCATCCCTCTGCCATTCTGCTCGCACCGTGGGGCGTAGTCATCACTGGTGATCCCGGTTGAGATCTGATTGGGATTCAAGGATTTACCAGAGGCCCCTATCACAAGATCTCCCCTTGCCCACTTGTCTAATTGAAAATGAAGGCTCAAGAAGCCAATATAGAAAAGTAACATGATGGAGGCTTATTCTAAAAAACAAAACAAAAAACAAACAGGACCATAATGGCAATTGCAATGGCAAAGGATGTAATAGTCTACTATATGATCTATTGACTTTTAGCATGCTTTTCTTACACATGATTCGCTATCCAAAACGTAAACCAAAGGGAGCCATGAGAAGTTGGCGCCAAGGCATGATGCCATGGTACAATATCTTACACTACCACTAATCTTTGGAGAGTTTGGGAATTATGAATCAATATTTTACTTTAAAAACTAATAATTTAAGCTAGTAATTTAAGTGGCGACAGCGTCAAATATTAAAGTGAGGAAGTGTTGGCACTATGATTGCCTGCGTATCTTGTCCTTTTACAGGACACAATTAGATATATCTTTACGATTCTTTTCACGACCATAGCCTGCTAGACTGAGTATACCGTAGAGATTTGATATAATAGATAGGTCTACACCGCAGACCTATCTATTATATCAAGTTGAACTTAATCAGCCTTGTAGTGCCACCACTGCCAGCAAGGGCCCTTGAGTCTCCATCCTTCCGCCAGTGTTCTACTTTGCATCCAAATGGTAGAAGCATTTTCTCTAGTGGGAGAGCAACTGACGCCAAGCCAGGACCGTAGCTCATATCGGCCCTGGTCAGCAGAATCTGCGTAATTATTTTCAATAATAAAAATGTATCATCTTGCTTTTTTTCTCAATGGCCGAAGCCTCGTTTTATAATTTCATAATGATTACTGAACAGAACTTAGATTTTTTTAAACGTAGGCTTTATAAATAATGTTTATTATCATTATTATTATATTGCTGTTGTTCTCGTTATAATTATGACATTATTGAACCATAAATACAAAACCCCCCCTAATACCTGGCAAACCACAAATCTGCCTCCCAAAATTACAGATACAAGCTATAACATTATTGCCTATAAATAAATACACCCCATGAAGCGAATACAAATGAGAAAAATGCATAATAAAACAATCAGCATACAACATTCCCTGTTTTCAAACAATACATCTAAGGTCATGTCTGCTGTAGGCCTATGACTTAAAACAACAACAAAAAACCCATCTAAAACACTATCATACAAACTGTGAAAAAGTATTAAACCCATACGCACAAAATCGACACTTTCTACAATTCAAACATGGTATTCTCCTCGCAACATTATTTCCAACCATAAATGATATGATGAATCTACATGTAACATATTTGGTGTGTAAACCGCACATCATGTCTCACCGTGTGATACTGTGTAATCTGATTTGTGTCTCGCTAAGAAAATAACGTACACGATCCTACCACACCTCGTATCTGATATACCGGCTATTATATATAGAACGTTCAGCGGTGAAAATGTGGTCTTCACCAATGGCCCAAAAGAAGATTCTTCCAAGTTCAAGGAAACACAAATCCCCTTCGTAGAACTTCTGACATCAGTATGCATCATATCTCCACCCAGTTCCAGTGTGCATAATTGATGTGGTGAGGAGACAGAAAAGAGTAAAGAGGGACCTTGTTAGGAAGCAAGGAATAGGCAGGCTGCCGTCAACAAATTGGGAACTACTATGAAACAACATGGCCGCCTATCAGTACTCATTATTGGTGGGAAGACGTTTGAGTTTGCATGCTGACAGGCTACATTGCATAGTGCTTGTTACTGTAGCTATGGCGACTTTCAATTTGGAATAAAATGGCATACACTATTTTGGGTTCAACCGAAATAGAGAGCCAAATAGTATGGAATAGTACTATGGTAATGATGAATGCTTTTTACCATTAGAATTTACTATAGTCTTTAAAGATGTGCCAAAATGTCTGCCTACTTCCTTGTGTATACATGTATACTTTATACATATAACCATTTCTCTCACAGACATATACAAACAGATAATTAAATACACTGTGAATTAACATTAGAACATATATTTAAAAGTGCCTGGAGGAAAATAATTTTGGCTTAGTATACATTATCAGCATTCATGTAACACTAAAACATTCCAGATGTTGTCGTGAAATCTACATTTTAAAAGCAAGACTGTGCCAGTCTAAACATTACCAACGAGTAGCCAATGCCAATTACTATTCATGTCACTAGTTTGTGCATTATTTAAAATGCAACACAGGTCGATACAGAGCCTGCTCCCCACCCCCCCCC
>OMKP01009317.1:1698-12932 GCA_900302375.1 Bathygadus melanobranchus
CTCTATTCGTATTTGTCAGATTTCCATTACTTTTAATTGTTTAATCCACTAACCCCCAAGCAAATCGCTTTATATAACTCCTTTTTGTCGACTCTTTCTTGAAGGGTGAATAATTAAATAGGCATACATTTTCTGACAACTAACCTATTTGCGTTCTTATGGGGGTATCTGTACTTTCTAACGGTATCCTCATGGGCTATTCCTCCTATTAAATGCACTTTCTGCTTTCCCAGGTGAGTCTCGGAAGAGGAGGGGGAAGAGGAGAACCTGAACGTGTATTCATTACTTTAGTAATGACGATATATTTTGCAGTGGCCTGGATAGTGACGCCTGTGACCGGATGGATGGATTGGGTCCTTCTTGAGTGATCAAAAAATGAAAGAGGAAGGCTACGATCGAAAGCTTTGACTAATATGTCTGTTAATCAATAAACATAACGCCTTTGTATATGGAAATAAAGTATCAATTTTAAATTATAAACATGTATGCTTTATAAAGCATTGTGTGATAGGGCTGTCTTGTTTTTCTTTTTGTATCTTTTTCAGAAGAAAGAATGCTTAACTGTGGATGTAAGGACGTCTTGTGCAATTTCATTATAATAAAAATAAGGGCTTCGTCAAATAAGTGCGGCTGACCATTTTTTGAATTTGATAAAGCTAATGAAATGAATGAAATAAAGCTGATATGATAAAACCGCCTCTTTTTGGTGGCGTTCAACAACCGTTATGTGGAACAAGATAGCCTGTAGGCCTGTGTGGTCCTATATTATCCTCTGCCAGCCTGAGACCAACTTGTGTGCGCCTCGGCACGCGCACTAGTGTGTGCGCCTGGCTCTGACATCATTGGCTGTGGTTATAGATATGGCTCTGCCGCTCTTGGGAACGGTCTAGTCAACTCCAGACGGACAGACTACGCCACCATCATGTCATTCTCTTGGTCACCCAAAGACAATAAAAGTTGCAATAATCCACCCGCCGCGACCGGGTTTAAGCGATCAAGGAACGACATTGGCAATAAAGTAACCGTTGTGCTTGGTGCCCAGTGGGGAGATGAAGGAAAAGGAAAAGTCGTAGATTTGTTGGCGACTGAAGCTGACTTGGTCTGCAGATGCCAGGTAGGATTAACTATGCATTGATAAATGGATTCCGTTATTTACTCCATTCACTATTCACGTCGAAATGGGATAGCCTGTAGTCCGTTTAAATTGTGAGGTGTCCATAAGCTTGAAACATAATCGAAGCTGTCATATGTTTCAAGCTGTGCAGAATGGAAGCACTGTAGCCAACTTTGTTTTGGTGGACTTTCATAAATCGCTATTCTTCGGATTGAATGGTAATTTAAATTTGCTTGGCCATTTACTTGTGAATTAACATATGCAAGTAGAAATTAAGATTTCAAATGACAATACAGTGAATGTCTTGACAGGTGCGGGGTCCTGCAAATGCCGTGATTTGTCCATTTTTAGCAGCGGTAGTAGACTGGTTGTAACATGAGCAGGTGGAATTTGTTCATGGACTGAACCTATTATATCTAAGTAATACTAAGTAAGATGACAAAATAGCCCTACAAGAAGAATGAAGAATTAATTAAAAATAATATCTGAGTTATGATTACATGTATACAAATGTAACTTTATGTATGTAACTTTTATAGTAGCCTAGACGTAGACTCCATGCATGAGAGGTTTAAACAATATGATCATTAATACTATTATTATAGAGTACTGTTTACTCTCTATTCTGCCCAGAAACCAGGGGCTAAAGCCATAGACATGGAAAGGGTACACAAACCCCTCTAGAGCTGACCTGTTTTACTCTCTGTACTCTTGTCTGCTGACACTAACGCCAAGCATGTGCAGGGCCGGCGAGCCCCGCCCACTTGGGCAGTTAGAGGTCACATTCCCGGGTGGCTTGATACGTGAGAAGGGCAGGTCTTAGCTAAGGGGGACTCAGTGGAAGATCCACCAGTAGCGGCCAAGTCTGGTAAAATAAGTATTAGGCGGACATGTTAATAACACCTTAGGAGCTCTTTGGAGTCGATATGCCTTACTCACTAAAAATCAAACAGCATACATGTGCACTGTCATGTTTGTTATCCACAGAAGTCTCCTGTTTACTTATACCTGTTGATCTGCGCTGAGTCAATACGAATTCATATGAATGAATGGATATGGATATTTGCACCAAATGCATGGTAAAGGCATCTTGAGTGCGGGAGTAGCTCAGGAGGTAGAGGTCTCTGGCAACTGGAAGTTTGCTGGTTTGATCACCGCCCTAGCTAAGGGTTGAGGTGTCTCTGAGCAAGACACCTAACCCTAACTGCTCCCGACCAGCTGACTGTTGCCTTGCATGGTTGACACCGCCGCCGGTGTATGAATGGGTGAATGTGAGGCAATGTAAAGCGCTTTGGATAAACATAAATGCAATCCATTTACCATCTTGGTTTTGATTTCCAGGGGGGCAACAATGCAGGACACACGGTCGTTGTGGATGGAAAGGAGTACGACTTCCACCTTCTCCCCAGTGGGATCATTAACTCAAAGAGCACATCGCTTATCGGTAAGAACCCTGCAGCTGCCCCTGGTCCTACACCCTCATTACTCAGCAGTCAGCAGTTTTTAGGGACAACATATATACGCATGGACAGTCTGTGTGCATTACAAACAGTGGAATTATATTGTCTAACTCTTCGCAGGGAACGGCGTAGTCATACACTTGCCCGGTTTGTTTGAAGAGGGCGATAAGAATGAGAAGAAAGGTTTGTCTAAATTGTCAACTCAGACCCTGTGTGATTGTCAAACTGGAAACCATGAGTGTAAACATGCCCTTATGTCCCTGGCTATTGCTGTAGGTCTAAAGGGCTGGGACAAGAGGTTGATTGTATCTGACAGAGCTCATCTGGGTACGTACGTGTGCCTCCATAGGCGAATTGATGGCTACTGTGGATATTCCACCTACTTTCAAATAAGGCGCACTAAGGACCTCAAAACCTTTTCACTGTTTCGTTTTTCCAACAGTGTTTGACTTCCACCAGGTTGTTGACGGCCTGCAGGAAACCCAGAGACAAGCGCAAGAAGGAAAGAAGTAAAGATACACAAGAGAATAATCAATCAAATTAAATTCAAACCATCAAAAATAAGCAATTTCATGATTGTTATTTAGCAGTTTACATCCCATATATGTTCCAGTTTTGACTCAAGTTGCTGTATTTCACATTAACAGCATTGGGACAACCAAGAAGGGCATTGGACCCACCTATTCTAGCAAGGCCTCCCGCACTGGCCTGCGTGTGTGTGACCTTCTGGGGGACTTCAAGGACTTCTCTGCCAGGTAGGGATGGGCCTGGTGAGGCCATTTTCCTATTGAGTCATATTTACATCCCTATGCCGGTCACACATACGTTCACGGTAAAAAGGCATTTACAATGATTTAAACCATTGATTATTACTGTGATTGTTGTAGATTCAAGAACCTTGTCCAGCAGTATCAGTCCATGTATCCAGCCTTGACAGTTGATGCTGAGGACCAACTGAAAAAACTCAAGGTATGAGCTGCACAAAGTCTCTATTTCCGGGTGTTGGAAAGAATAACAAAGTATTTCCCGTGAAGTTGTGTAGCAAGTTATCCTGGCTATCTTGCTGTTTACCAGCAAGGGGTCAACCTAGCAATCATGAGTGCTTGAAACGTGTTCTATTTATTGTCACTTTGGACAAGAATGTAAATGTAACCCTACAGTTTAATCTTCAATGTAATAGGATAACACTGGTCCGCATTTCACCATTTTATAGCACTGTGTTTGTTTTAAATAGTGCTGATCTGCCCGATTACTGTATGTTAAAGGCCAAATGCAGGCTCTTTTTTATTTTGAATGTGTTGGCTCTATAAGGCTGCTGGTGTATTTAGTGCCAGCTGTGTCACTGTCAGTTGTTCACTACATCTTACAAGCTAGGTTGCTACTCACCCAAACCAAGGTCTTCGTAACCAAGCAACAAGTGCAAGACACACACACACACACACAAGCAGACATTCAGAAGGGAGAGCAACGGTTCATTCATTTGTTCTCTGATAAATGTTTCTGAATGTTTGTGCATGCTTTGGGCAGGAGTTGCAGTGTCACACAGGTTGTGTGTCTAACAAACGTGTTTTAAATGGTAACATTTGTATTGCAATACAGACCTTGGAAACAGTTAGAGCAACAACACCGGAGAGTCCATCCACACAAACGTCAATGTTTCTATGTGTTTTTGTGCTCATGAAGGAGTATGCTGAGAGATTGCGACCAATGGTGAGAGATGGGGTGTATTACATGTATGAAGCTCTACACGGGTCCCAGAAGAAAATTCTGGTTGAAGGGGCCAATGCTGCTCTCCTGGACATTGACTTTGGTACATCTAACAACATAGATTTCCAAGCGCCTTCAAAATACATGCCGAGTTTATTCAAAAATAACCAATCGCTACTGTCCTGCAATGCATCAGGTACATATCCCTTTGTGACATCATCAAACTGCACTGTTGGCGGGGCATGCACCGGCCTGGGCATTCCTCCCCTGAACATCGGTGATGTGTTTGGCGTCTCCAAGGCCTACACCACCAGGGTCGGAATCGGAGCCTTCCCGACAGAACAACTCAATGTAAGTGGGCCCACGTCGGCATCCTTAACACGACACCTCATGGCTTTGCTCCACATGAGCCCACCCTTATGTGTTCATGGGACCCCTCGAGTCGTACCCTCAGTATTTCACCCGCGTTCCCGTTTATTTTGAGTCAATGCGTGTTTATGATGGCAATATGTCACGTGCAGAAAAGAACGAAGAACCGGTGGGCGAGACTTTCACTAGCCGAGTGCAGCTGTTCGGGGCCAAATGTTCATGCACCCTGAACCTCTTATGAAGATCACATGTTCTCATGGATAAATTTAGGCCAGTCTGGGATTCGAGATAGACTTACAGTGTGGGCTGGAGTTACATTATGCAACATGTTGAATTCATGTCATAGTCTTTTTAAACTGCTGATCCAGTGTCTGCCACCACTGTATAGCCAGTATTATGTGTGATTGTGATGTGTCACGGTTGTTGGGTTGTTGGTGGTGGGTTGTTCACCTAGCGAGTGACAGGGAACTGATCTGAGGTATTATGGTGGATGTTTTACAGGCAGTGGGGGAATTGCTGCAGACCAGGGGTCACGAGGTGGGGGTCACCACAGGAAGGAAGCGCCGCTGTGGCTGGCTGGACCTGGTCATCCTCAAATACGCTCACATGATTAATGGCTTCACTGCGTGAGTGGTTTTAATATAGTTTTGTTTCATTTCTATCTATGCATTGCGCCTCTGGATATGTTAGCGGTAGTAAGAAGATAAAGCAAATATATATATATTTTTTGTGTGTTTTACAGAATTGCCTTGACAAAACTTGACATTCTTGATGTGTTGGATGAGATCAAAGTTGGAGTAGCCTACAAAATCAATGGCAAAAGAATTCCACATTTTCCAGGTATGATCATGACTAAATACTTCCTTGTGAAATAAATCTGTACTTTCCCCAATGCAATACACCTTGGTGTCGGGGCTCACTAAAGAGAGGGGCATCACAAAACCTATTCTGGGTAATGTAGGAAATTAACACACTGGAGAAGATCAGGAAGAAGTGAGTATTGTATTGTTCTATCTAAACTTTATTTACCAGGTTAGTCTCATTGAGATTTAACATCTCTTTTACAATACAATAAAACATACAGTGAACAACATAAGGAACATTATTTTACATATTGTCTGCCCAATTCTAACTTTCTTATATTTTAAATAATATCCTGCTGCTATTTTTATAATGTTGTGATTTTACTTTTGCTGTAAAGTGAATCTTGAAAAAATCATTGTGTATGTGCACGTTTTTTAAACATGGGAAACCCTGCTAAAAATAGGCGATAGACTAATTTCCTATTGCCGGCTGATTGCCAGTATGCTTTTCTGTTTTCTCTGGTGTGTCACAAACGCGAGGTGTCGACCGGAGCTGCAGTAGTCACAGGATAAATACTTGTGACTACTCCACAGTCATTTGTTAACCTTTCCATTAAAGACAAAAGCCAGACATTAGTGGGTTTTTTGTCCAGTGGGAAAGGGCCTTTATGTTCTGTCAGTGTGACAAGATCCCTCAGTCTCAGTTTGCTTTGAAGCTGATTCCATGAAGAGGGGCCTGGAAACTGGATGGCTTTCTTGACAAACTCTGTCCTCACCTTAGGGGCAGTCAAAACAACAGGATTATTAGATCGTAAGTGCATAGGTGTCATTAGACACCTATTCAGTCTAAAAAGGGTGCACAAGTAAAGAGGGAGCTGTCCCAAAATGGGTTTATAAATAAAAATGTATCCTCAAACAAAGAGGGTACAGTGATGCTTTAGGGCTTTGGGGTCGGTGACAATATTACACATATAGGAAAATAAACCCTGGAATGAATTGTACATTGTACCAACATGAGACATTTTATAACAATGTGAAGGAGTAATAGTCTGAAATGATGTGTGATATTTACATGGAATCCTTTTTATTGGTCTGTAGCCAACCTGGAGGTTTTGCAGAAGGCGGAGGTTGAGTATGAGACCTTCCCTGGTTGGAAGACAGACACTTCGGCTGCTAGGAAGTGGAACGACCTCCCTCCCAAAGCACAGAACTACATCCGCTTCATCGAGAACCACATTGGAGTCCCCAGTAGGTTACACACAATATAAGACATGGTGTACTGATGCCAAGAGTAGTGTTACTATTATTAGAGGGAAAGTAAAGGGACAATGTTTAGACCTTCTTTGCGTTCTTAAACAAAAGTATGTACATGAAATCAATAATAATACAAATAATACAATGATAATAATTTTATGCAAAACAAAAATGGCATCATATGCAGGAAATATATAGGTTCTGAATTTTGCGACGATTATCTGGAAGCTACACTAGATGCTTAAAATGTGTCTGTGTGCCGTTACTCCAGTAGGTGCCGCTGTTTTGTTAGAAATGCGTGGTAACGACGCTAGATAAATATAGTGAGTGGTGTTTTGCGCTGACATGTCCTTCTCTCTCCTTCCAGTTAAGTGGGTCGGTGTTGGAAAGTCCAGAGAGTGCATGATCCAGATGTTCTAAAATCAACACCTTTGACTGACACTGATGGAAGCCCCACGGATGTGACATACTATCAAGTTTATCATGTGCAAATGCTACAATAAATATATGAACAACACCTGAAGACGAACACACATTATATTGTGATGTTGACAATGGAGTCGTGCAGTCGTGCACCACCAGCAACAACACAATTGCATTGCAATTGCTTTGGAATAAAGGTTTTGGTTAAACATTTTCACCTAGGCTTCGTTTTTTTAAAGTCTGATCTGGTGGACATAATTGTAAAAAAGTAAAATGGCCCTGCATTTAAGTAATAAAAAAGCATTGGTACCGTGCTGAATTCGTGCGCTATCACTTTAAATGTCGTTTGGTCGTGCTGTTCTATTTGAGTTCTCACGTGACAAGAGGTCAAATACCGGATTGGTTTCCCGCGAGGAAGATCTCTTTCCCGCAACAAGCACATTGGCATTCACACTACACACGCAAAAATGCCCAAACGATCCTATCCGTTTTCAGAGTCGTTTTCGTCGCAGTATAAAATGCACGTTGGCCAGCGGGAGTTGAGTCAACACGGTGTCTTCGGTGGAAAATACAGACAGGAAATATACGGTAAAACACGCATTGCATTGGACTACCAGACGCCTAGCTACATAAGGTGGTGCTCAGCTAGCCTGTCCAATAGCATTGCCTGGATGTTCGTTGATTGTGTTAAAATAGCCACAGTGAATTATACATTAGTGTCCCTCTCCACTCCAACTCCAACTTCTTGAAAGCTGAAGTGTTTTTGTTAATTATTTTGTTGCGCTAACGTACCTCTGATCTACAAGCCTAGGCGGAATTTTAGGCTAAACTTAGCTGGTTAAATCAGACATAAAGTCAAATAACTATGAAACCGGTGTTCCACAGAAAAGACCAAGAATTTGCTATTTAACGGGGCCAGTGCTGTAATGGGTAAAATCTGGAAAGTGGATGGAGGCGAGAAATCCACAGAAGCACAGCCTCAGACACCCGCACCCAACCAGCACCTGTTAAAGGGACAAACACTCATTGGACAGGATGGTAGACTGACAAAAGCAAACAGTCCAGAAGGTGAGTTTTACATTTTCACTGTTCATGCATATATTACTGAGGCACAGTTTGGTGTATACATAACATAATCATTCGTGTCATTATTAAGTCTAAAATAGCCTCAGACAGCCTCAGTGACCTAAATGTTTGTAATTCTAGGTCAATGTGTGGCAGACAGTTCGACACGCTGTGGCGTGTGTCATAAGAGCCAAGGCAGGGACCCTAGGACGCCATGCTCCCAGTGTGACCGTCTATCCTGCTCATCCTGCAGCCGGCAGTGCTCCAGCTGTTCCAGCCAGTGCTGCTCCGTGTGCACTGTTGTAGAGTGAGTTGCTTTTGCAGAAACAAAAGCTGTGCTGGGCTGCTGCTACTTTGTAAACAAAGCAACCGACAAATGGACAATGGAACAAGCTATATTGGCTAATATCCTCAAATGACTAACATCTGGGTAAAATCTTGTTAGCCAAAAATCTTCAATGGGGTAGGGGGATCATGACTCTTTGATCGACACTGTTACATTCGTCAAAGCGTCTTTGGCTAGGTCAAGCTCGACTGCCTGTTGCAACAAGTCCGTTTAGACGCAGACAGATTTATTCAGCCAATAGAATCGTTGAAAATCTCAGTTAGATGGGAATGCAATGGATAAAATGACCAGGCAATTTCATTTCCCCTCAGCTCTTGTGGGGGAAAATCCTCAAAAACAAATGCCTTTGTTTTCCCGGATGAACTTCATGAACCTTCTATCCAATCCATAAATAATGCCGGTCAAGTTAACCACAGGACATGCTTTGAGCCAGTGGTTACACCTCACCAGAGTCAGTTCCTCTCGGCTTGACAGCAGATTCTCCCATGACCCCATAAAGTCCCATCACCACGAGTGCTATGAAATCTGCCCCCCCTCCCCCTTTTGTTTTCACACTTGAAAGTGTTGTGATGCAGACCAGCTGTCAAGAGTTCAACTGCCAATCCATCTTGACTACTTAAGAGAACGTTTTACATGTGCAGTTTGATCCATCCTGCTGCAAACGACATGCGTTTCCTGTTTAGCTCTTAACCTCTCAACCATGACAACGTGCGCTTTACTGGGTTGTCTCAGTTTAATTGAGCGTAATGCTGACGGAATCATTTCCTTGATGCTTTTTGACATGCGTTTCCATACTTCGCCTCCTCGCCCCAAACTTCACGGAATGTACGAATGTTCAGACATTTTAAGACTAACACCATATTGGTAAGCATGGCAACATATATAGCACTGGCTTATAGGATTTCTCTAAGTAGGCCTGTAAGTAAGATGACTTTAAAGCATAGAGGTAGAGAAAACCAGGGAATCAAACATCTGGACAGCCTTTTTATATACTGTCAGACATTTCTTGTGTCACTCACTCACTCACTCTGTGTGCATGTACTCCAAAAGAAGAGGACGCAAGGAATCCTGTTTCTCGACTAGCACACAATAGTTGGATTAATATAGAACTAATTCCTTTCAAATGCAGTTTTAATGAGCGCATTGGGTGTGTCCTAAGAGGTGATTCATATAATTGGTGTATTCTGTAAGATCCTTGTTGTATTTTACTTAACTTGTGTTTCTCTTTCTCCTACAGTTATAGTGCTCAGTTCGATACGATAGTGTGTTGGAGCTGTTCGTCGTGAAGCAGGACCAAAGACGACGACACTGGAGTTATGCTTGATCACTTGTTTCCTGATTCATTTCACATGAAATATTTCTCAAACTGCATTATATACCTGTATTTGTTGTTGTTGATGTTTTTTTAAATGGCCATTGAGTGTTTATATGTACATATGTGCTAAAATTCACAAATAAACTTTAATGCTTTTCTCTATCCATTCTCTAATCATTTTTGGGGTGTGGAGAGAAAATGTGCTAGCAGCTGATATTGTTATTGATGTGCCCTGTCATTACTAATGTCGACCTGTAGATGGCAGCACACATCTGTGCCACACTAGCGTCAGATTAACCAGTAGGTATGTATTGTATAAAATTAAACTAAAGGGAAATGGGAAAATAAGTGGGTGTCAACAGTATCACTGAATATTTGATCTCTTGCAAACTGCTAGTTTCACTCTTAAGACCGGCACACCTAATATAATTAATAAATTGCACTTGATTCAACAACAGCAAAATATGTAATTTGGCAACGCTAGTGAATAGCAGGCTAATGAATGATGGCGACGCCCACTTTTACTGGAACTGACGTAACTACTACTCATACAATATATTTGCGTAAAACTTGCATAACCTAATACCAATAACAAGCCATGCATGCAACCAATACGCCCATAGTTACTAAACTAGTGCATATTGACTCCAACCTTTAAAAAAAACTATAAATATACACATATTACTTTTGTTGCAGATGAATTGGAGTGTTTGATTCCAAGTGTCCAAGTATGTTTGTTTATATGAACACTTGGAATAGAAGTCATCTTATGGGAGCGGCAGTAGCTCAGGAGGTAGAGACGGTTGTCTGGCGATGTAAAAGTGAGGAAATGTAAAGTGCTTTGGATAAAAGCGATATATAAATAATCCATTTACGATTTTATCTTATGCTTACATGATGTGTGCTACTCATAAAGCTTTTTGTCTTTATGAGGAGACAATATCACCCTCATAGTCTACCAATTCTATCTAGTCTACCTGATGTAACATGAACTATGAATTGGCCTCATATGATTTTATCCATTCTTTTCTTGTCAGCCATCTTTCTTTCCTCTTCATCCACGACAATAATGGATTACATTTATATCAATATCAATTTGTCTAATCAACTAATGGACAATTGCAATATATAAATATATACAATATAAAAATATATATATAATAAATTCAGTTATACAAACACTTTCCACTGCTCTCTGAAAGGGCCGCACAAGTCTTAAAGAGGACTAACAAGACGCCTTCTCAATAAAACACCAATGAAACATTTTATAATATGTAACTTCATCTCAAGTGTATGCTGCGTTTACTGTCCAATATAAACACACCACAACCGCATCCAATGTCAATACAATCACACACACACACTGGTCATCCCCCCC
>OMKP01009367.1:1507-12605 GCA_900302375.1 Bathygadus melanobranchus
AAAGTTGTGTGTGGGGGGGGGGGGGGGGGGGGGGGAATATCGTACAATGCTCAAATCATGAATGGTTTCCCGAAGAAAATAATAAAAGACTGTGGAAAGCTTCTGTCTCTGATTTGATTTTTGTCAAGGTTCTAAACTGAATGGATCTCAATCTCCCATTCAAACTACAGTTACTTAAATGCTACTGTGGACCGCTTTTAAAAGCACTCACAGGGTTAAGAGTAGAAAGCGTGGCCTTATCTTTGTAGTGCCATCATTTTACGAGGACTGCTTTGCATAATCACCTGGGATTACTTCCTACTTCAGAACTGTTACTCATTGTTTTGTATCTAATGCGACCTGACACTTTAAAAATAATTTCAGGAATGGAACCAGCTCACTATGCCGACTGAGCCCCAGGCATCCTTGTAGTTAGCTGGTGAGCTGTTGCCGTTGGATGTCAGGTGTGCATAATTAACCACTTATGCTAAGCTCGCTTAAGATCATTACCGCTGCAAAAGCCTCTTAAGTCAGGAGGACTTTTTGTTTGTTTTGCAACATGTTCACTTAACACCACCCCTGCCGATCATGTTTTTGTTTTTCTGACACAGGGTGCTCCAGCACTACCATGGAGGTGCAGTGGTTCACCTCACAGGTCTCTAGTTACCTGGGGGGAAATCTGGTCTCTCGTGCCGTCTGCAAAAAGCATGACATTTTGAAGGGAAATTGGAGACCATAGTTTGGAATTGTGTGTTCATTGTAGGCCCATAGCATGAAGGATAAGCCATCCTAACATCTCAAACCTGACCTAGAATCTGTACGAAAATGCAAATACATACGTATAGACATACGTAACATTTCGTTTGTTAATAATGGAAAGGAGTCTCTGTATGTACGTATGTATGTCTGTAAATTGACAGCGGTTCGTCCGATTGACTTCACACTTGGCAGGTTTATTGCTGAGGACCCCAGGAAGAGCAGTGTCGAGCGTGAAGTTGTTTGGATGAGCGGTTCTCAAGAATGCTGCAAGCAGCGATACCGGAGGACACAGGCGGTCCGCTTCGATCGGGCACACGACTAGTGTTTGCAAATGTGCAATTTTGCAATTTACAATTAACCCTTAATGCTCGTAAGGCAGTTTTGTTCCACACCCACTCTGTGCTTAATCTGCAAGACTGGATTAACAGAGAGAGAGTGAAAGTGAAGGGAAGTTGAAAATTCCCTTTTAGCTATTGCTGGAAAATCATAACTAAGAACTAAATTGGGTGGGGGGGGGTCTCATTGTTGAAGGGCAGGAGCATAACAGGAGTACACACACACACACACACACACACACAATGGCATCTGTCATCTCGTTTTGTTTTTCCCCCAATGTCACATGGCTGAAAACGGGTCCTTCACTTCCCAGAATTGCACTAACCCTAACCCTGCTCAATCATCTTTGTGTAATAACAATGTCCATATTGTCATAAAACCCTTTTTAATTCCAGAATACTTGGTAAAATAAGAACGCAACGTACAAGACATACTGGGTGATTGTCTCAACTTACAATGGAGTGTCTTAGAGACATTTTACAGTGTAATAATCGATTAGAGGACAGAAAGAAGCCTAGAACTGTGTGTTCTTCGACAATGTTGACAGTGAAGCCGCTTCTTAATGTTCAGTTCAAACCTGAACTGAAGTGTGGGCTGTCAGTCTCGACCCTCCTAATGGCCACAATGCAGAGAAGCTTTTTTAAAGACTTATTTACTGTCTGGCTCTGGCAGCAGACCTGCATCCATATATGTTGGATGGGTTTGAAAAGTTAGGGGAATGCAAAAAATGTCCGTTGTAGGGTACACAAACTAAGCTTCTCTAATGGAGCATTGTGCTGTGAGGCACAGCCACAAAATACATTGAGGATTATTAAAAATACTCTGAATCCATCCAAAAAACACACATTTCTCGTGCTCTCTCTCTCTCTTTCTCTCTGCAACAGTTTAAGATCATAAATCATGATCACAATTCACTATATATATACACACATATACACACACACACATATACATATATATATATATATGTACATATGGATATTCTTGTAACCGTCAGCGATATATTGTTGTTTCCCTCTTTCGATAAATGTGCTTATTGTAAGTCGTGCCAAATGCCCTAAATGTAAATGTAACCGGTACCTCTTTTAAATTATTAGTTCCGCGTGTTAGGTTTCCAGTCGGACCACATACCAGTGAGCAATCTTCACTTTCTTTGCGTAGCGTTGTTATTATATGTTATACGTTAATTAGCAGTCTTGTTTCTTGACCGACATATTTTGCTATTGGCCACTCGCTATGTCCATGCTATATTGGTAGCATGGACCCGGTGCACAAGGAAATACTGAGGAAACACAGACTGCACCTATCAAACCAATTATTAGTAAGTGACACCATCGTTCCGTTTCTCTACCAGGAGAACATTTTGACAGCGAGTCACGTCGAAGAAATCGAGTCCCAAAATACAAACAAGAGGAAAACCTTGTTGCTCCTCGATGTCCTGCCAACCCGTGGCCCCCGCGCCTTCGACTTGTTTCTGGGGTCCCTGGAGCAGGAGTTCCCCTGGGTCCGGGGCTCCTTACTGCAACACTTAGAGACGCAACAGGCGACTGGGGGACAGAGTTCTGAAGGTGAGATTTTACAAATATAATAATAATACACAGACATGCATGTTATCCATAATAGTCTGTGGTCCTCTCGGTGAATTGCTAGACCCTTCAAAGGACACAGCATGCTCACTTGGCACAGACGATTGGTGATAAGTGGTTTAAATAATACCATGTCCAAATAGACATGGGTCATTAGGTCGGCATAATGTAACTTCAAGAACATGTCAGTCCATAGAATAGGGTCCTTTTAGTTTAAAAAACCATCAGCCAATCAAAGTTTCACTAGTCATTTGGGTTAAAATATATTAAAGAGAGAGAGAGATAGCCTGGACATTTTGTCACATTGAGTGCAATTGTTAATAGAACCAGAAATGTAAGCTTACTACAATCAAATGTAAAACACGTTCAGATATTATCTTGAAGTATTTTTATTGTGTATTATCTGATGCAGATATAATTAAAATATCCAAACCAAAATATCAAAGCAGAAGAATATCAAAGCTAAATATCAAAGCAGTTTTTTGGATGAATTCAGATTATTTTTAATAATCCTGTAGTCCATTAAAGAAGCTTAGTTTGTGCACCCTAAAACGGACATTTTTTGCACCCCCCTAACTTTTCAAAACCATCCAACAAATATGGATGCAGGCCTGCTGCCAGACAGTAAGCATTCTCTGCAGTTGAGACTGACATCCGATTAGCTTCAGTGGCATGATTTGGGCCCTGCGAGCAAACAAGGAGTGGAGGTGAAATTGTATGTGAGAATAGGTCTGCTTGTGCAGCCCACACAAGAAGTGGCTTCACTGTCATATAAAGGGACTACACTTGTACCAGATACCTTCTGTGTGCCTTTGTATAAAGAGAGAGCTAGAAAGAGAGATCGATATTTGACCTTGTTTTCTTTACCTTTTGGTCGTACTTTAATTGTCATTTAATTTAATTTTAATGGTCAATTTTAATTAAAAATTAAATGTTTATCAATTAATTAAACATGAATTAATGTTTTTTAATTGCTAGCTAGAGAGAGCTAGAAATGGGTAGAGAGAGAGATGGAGACAACTAGAGAGTGCTAGAGTGATAGAGACGGTTAGAAGAGAGAGAGAGAGCTAGACAGTGGTAGAGAGAGAGAGCTTGAGCGTTATAGAGAGAGACAGACTTGGCAGACGAAAGGCGTCCCTCCCATTAGGCGTGCATCTTCCCTCCGCCCAGCCTCTCAGACAGAGACGGGCGCTTGGCTCCCACGTGTACTTCGTTTTTCTAGCCCCTGCGTGGACAATAAACAGCGTGCGAGTGAGCAGTGTAAGTTTATACCCTTTGAAAAACACACACACACACACACACACACACACACACACACACACACACACACACGCAAACTCGGAAGGCCACGGTTGGCAGGAGCCAGCCGCTAACGGACCTGCGAGGCTATAAATTTAACGTGATAGAGCTGGCTGGGCCTTGGCTCTGCCCCCCCGTCCCTCCTCCTTCTCAGGCGTGTTTTGCTTTACTGCCTGCATCCTGCTTTCCAGGAATTTCTGGCCATTTTTTCCCATTTACTACGAAAAAGTCTCCGCAGTCAAGAGAGAAGTGTTGCCGTGATCCAAGGGAGTCAAATCCAATAACTTGTTGTGAAGTTATATTACAAAAAAATAAACTTCACAAACTAAACTTTTTTTTGTGCTTTTTAGACGTTAGACCTCGTTCAGTTTTTGGTGGGAAAACAGTTCACCAAAATGGTAATGGTTTACAACTTTACAACCTTTAAAAGTTCGATCCTGACGGTAGTTTGGCGGTAGTTTATTCAAAGGAGGAATCGAAAATGATACTTGGCTCCCTGTGTGTCTGTTTATTTGTGAGTTTGAGTGTGTGTACTCAACTCACAAATGTTTGTGTTACTTTCCTCATGCCATATGAAATGTGTGTGCAGATGGACAATCTGTTGAAATAAGGATAATCTAACAATTCCACAATCCGTTTGTCTGGTGCATGCCAAATCTGTGCTCCTTGTCCTTGAGGAAACTGTGATTCTTTTTGCACTGGCTGTACGTCATCTTAAAGTCTGGACTCTGGTCCAGACGTTTTTATTAATAATTAATAAAGTATAAATGCAATGGATTTGACCAATGAGAGAACAGATCGCTGGGCCCACACCTCCCGCGGAGAAGTGTTTTTTCACTGGCAGCACTGTGGTGGATTCTGTGTTTACACTGGCAAGCGCTCACACCTCACTACCTTCATTGAAAAAAACATATGTCCACAGGATGTTCTATTGGTTAGCGTGTTTGACGCCAAGATGAACGATCGGGGGTTCTGAGCTTGAACCCCAACTTCGGCCACCGTCAACCTGTAGGTGTCCTAACCGTAGACTGTATAAAATAGATCTTAACCACTACTCCTTAATGATGTGTAATAAAATAGCTTTAAGTCACTTTGGATGAAGGCGTCTGACTAAATAGGTATAGCACTAAATAATACATCTAAATATCGATATTATGTCGATATTGTGTATGAGACTAGACATTGTTTTAGATTTTGGATATCGTGATATCTAACTCTCCACTTAGTCATTAAATACACGTTTCTGATTATTACCAACAAAGTTCTCATTGTGTAGACAGGAGTATACAAAAAATAAAAAAATAAAATATATTTATTTATTGAATTACCAGAAAACATGCTATATTGTCATATATATCGTTATCGAGATATTAAATGACCTAATATACATACATTGTATATATATATATTATATATAGATTTTAATATTTATTTTTTCCTTTATTCCATCACCTGTGAAGCGTTTTGGATAAAAGCGTTATATAAATGCAATCCATTTACCGTTTACCTGACCTTCATATTGGTAATACGCTGTTGTTGACACACATGCCCAACAGATGTTTACTTACAAGCTAGGAGTCAAGGGACAGGAAGTAGGTTCCAGTGACAGCCATGCCAACACTTTGTTGACTGCTTTTTATATGGTTGGGCCATATTAGTATTGATTGTTAATCCTTCATGACACCGAACACCTAATGCAGCCTTTTGAGGATAATCAATAGATGAGTCAAAACCTTTATTCATTTAGGGGGAAAAACATGGAGAAGGGAAAGGGACATTTATAAATATGTCTTGATAACAATGTCAAATGTAGAACTCATTTGCATACAATGAGATAAATATGAGACCGTATTTTACATTATTTTACATATTTCTATATTTTTTCCCATGAGTTACAATATTTCACAAGGTAACTTTTTAAACTGTGTGTGTACCCTCAGTTTGTAGGTACACACCTCTCAAAATATAAAGAAACAAAGCAAGAATGACAAGAAACTTCATATTCTCATATTCAAATTCATATTCTACTCAGCATCAGTCAGCTTGCTTCTATGTATACAATTGTTTTTAAAAAAAAAATTATGTTTATGTAGGAATACATGGGGGAAAAAAACAATTGCTTTCTTAACATCTTGACTTAATTAGGACTGAATGTGTAAAACAAGTACACCGCATCGAGACCTATTAACTAGGTCTCGGTAAATCTTTGAAACATTTTTAAATTGTTCTCTTGATTAACCGAGACCGAAGCGCACTGCTGTTCTGCAAACTTGCCCTCAGCTCCACTAACATGTCTTGTCCTGGGTCAGTCACCCAAGGTCAAACACACCGCCCCTCACCACGTGAGTCACTCACAAATTTTGTTAGGGCTTAAATTGATTGGTCACCCATTCGCTTCCTAATACATATTTCTACATTTCTCAGCACATAACCATATTTACAGATAATTATTTTTTTCAAACGCTGTGGGTACGAGGAAAGCAATTGCTCGATACTCACTCAGTTTTTCTAATGTGGAAATTCAATTTTTTCATTCAATAAAGACTGCACTCATGATTGTTAAGTTAATAGAACAAGTTTCAAGCACTCATAATTGCAAAGTAACAGTACTATTTCTGTGCTATTCATGTTGGGCCAGTAGAAAGGAGATCATTTGACTAAACCAAATGTGCAAACACAAAGTCAGAATTAAAGTTAAAACTTACTATTACTCATGCCTCTCATGTTTTCCAAATGGATATAACATTAAAACGTTTGCTGGTGTGAATGTAACACGAGACTGTATAAAATACAGGTTAAACTGAATTTCGTGTACATTGGTGGTAACTATCAGGGGAAAAAAGTTTTTTTGCTTTTTCTTGCATCTCTACAAGTAATTCCTAGCTTCTAACATGTTCAACGATGCACCATTCATCCACATGTACTTTTCATCCCTTTGTACCACAGACGACTGGCACATTCCAGAAGCCGTCCTCGGAAGAGTTCCCTCGGATTGTGAGCTCTCCCGGCTGGTCTGCCTCCTTGGACCTGAGTGGGAGTCGCTCCTGCTGCACCTGGGCCTATCGGCGGGGGCCTTGTTCCGTTGCCGTGCCGACCATCCACACAGTACCCACGGGCAGGCGCTCGCCGGCCTGGTCAAATGGCGGCAGTCTATGGGAAAGGCCGCCACGGTGAGGAAGCTGCTGGACAGTCTACAGGCAGCTGAAATCCACCCGTCCGTCTTGGACAAGGTCTTTCAGTGACCACGCTGTTGCTCGTTTGTGTGAAATATGGATCTATTCCCATCCCTTTTCTCTCCTGCTTCTCCAAAATGAGGGTCATGGGGGCACTAGGGAAGCCCAGGCGGTGTACTTTTTTTCCAAATGGCTTCCTCCAGCTCATCGTGGGGGTTCCCGAGGTGATCCCAGGCCAGCTGTGAGATGTCATCCCCCCAGTGTGTCCTGGGTCGGGGCCCAAGGTCTCCTCCCAGTTCGGTCGTGCCAAGAAGACCTCCAAATATGGATCTAAAGACTACTACATCTTCATGCGTTAGGTTAAAGACCCCTAACCACAAACAAACATGTAGGCCTAGTTAATGATGTAGTACCCGCTTTAAATCACTTTCTGACTGACTGGACCCTCTGTTTATTTTTTAACTGTAGGCATCGTTTGGACTTGGATTGCATTTGGACTTCCATGGAGAAATAGCCAAATGACTTGTGAAGACACTATTTTAATTCAATTCTAAGAAGAACAACTTTGGTGGGCCAAAAAAAATAAATAATCAATCCTGTTTTTCTGGCAATGTAAATAAACATTTCCAGACTTAAAAAAAACAAACTTTTCGACGCTTATTTTGATATGCAGCAGGTGTCTTATTGCTACTCATGTTTCGTTTAGGACTGCGTATGTAACGGGTCATTCCATCTCTCTCCACCCACTTTCCTATCTCTCTTCACTGTCCTGTTCGTGAGGCACACAAGCCCATAGACATACCGTATAGATATGTACATGCACTTATGTAATGAACGGAAAGCAGCACAGGAGATTGACGGTGAGGCCTAGCGCTAAACAGTGACGTGTCGTCTTTTGACTGGGTGGCCCAAGTGGGGCACTGACTTATGCAGGTGTGGCAATGAACACACCCACACACACACACACACACACACAATAATTAGTTTAATTTAAAAGATAAATAGACGTACCAATAACAACACAACAGTATGGCACCTGGTCTCTACTGCTACAAAAGCTGCTCGTTGCCGCGATGTGATTGGTCCAGTTTCAGAACGTTATCTCGTGACTCTTTTGAAAGCAGTCGCCAGTTGTGCAAATCTACGGTAAATGGGTTGGAAGATATTTGTCTTCCCAATGGAAGACATCTGTCTTCCAACCCATCATCTCACATCTCCCAACTTCTACTGGAATGTGTGACGTGGGATATTGGCAGCAATTCCTCGGGTCAGTCTGCAAACCTATCGTGACCACGTGGGAAAGCCGGCGACGTGATCTATTTCATTTTAATTAATAAAAATGTGCACATGTGCTCATAAATGTACATTCACATTCGCACAAGGGAAATTTTTACTCGCATATGTGAGTAAAATAGCTGCACTGTAGAGCCCTGGGAGATCCCCGGAGACTTCTTAATGATGTGTGGTTGACCGCGCCGCTCAAATCAAAACTTCTTCATCTCTGGGTGTTTGGCAGGCTAGACGCTACTCTGGTGCGTTCGGTTTACCCGTCAAACAGTTCAAACTAAGTCCTGCCTCTGACTGTGCAGATCGCCAATCATAGTTTAGGATGATGGGGTGGCACCTGGCGTGGCCAATCAGATTCCAGCGTTGTAGTGCAGAGCTGCACCTTTGGCCCTCACATTAGTGTGCCTGAACCTCTCAGTTGTAGGAGGTGGCAGTAAACCTAGTGACCCCATCTGCAAGTATCTCTTCAGTGTCTTTATACTATTGCAGTACTAGTAGTAGTACGTTATTATAATCTTAGCTGTCAGGATTATACTGGTGTGGAGATCTGCTGCTTTTTATAGGTGACCAACCACCTATGGTCGTGCACAAGATAAGGGTATTAATAGTGGAGGCATCTGTGTCTGCTTAGTTGGGTCAGGTCATTTCCATATGGGCAATATAGTTATATCTGCTGCCTAGTCAAATCCTTTTCCTTTGCTCTTTTGTTAGTCCATTTCTTTCCATTTTTCCAACAGCAAGAGGGTCGTTAGTCTGAATCCCGATAGGGCAGCTTTCTCTGTGGAGACTGCATGTTCTTCCCGTGTTCTTTGGAGGTCTCGACTTGCACAAAACTTTACGAGCAGCGGCGTGAGTGTGCCCCACATGCACGTTGAAGACATCTGGTACCTTTCCAGTCGGCACAGTGAGGAAGGCCTTGAAGCACGGTTAAACATAATTTACAGTCAGCGACTGTAAACTGCTCGAGCCGGCGCGAACCAACGATGACGTAATCGCGGCCCTCGGTTCATACGCCAATATGTCGCGCGACTATGAATCACGCGTGATTACGTCACGGTTTTGCTCCGAGCGGCTTCACACGACTATAAATCTGGTTTTAGAGGAGAGATCTTTTAAGTTCGGGGAGCCCACTTGGGAGCCCTTGACCGCGGCAGTGATGTTTCTCACCAGGTTGTAATGTTTCTTGACTGTGTGTGTGTGTGTGTGTGTGTGTCTGTGTGTCTGTGTCAAGGGTGTAACCGTGGTGTGGGCATTCCCCACGATTCTAATTGTGGGAAGTGCATGAAAATGTACACATTTAGAACATAGTTCTGACGACTACGTCATTATTGAATTCACATTTGGTGGTGTCTTTGAGATTGTAACTGCCTCCCTTGTTTTAGTTAGTTGCTTACTGTTTACTGATTTTAAACATGCCTACCAATTAGAATAATTTCAATCACAACACAACCATGCCGGTAATGTTCCGGAAATGTTTCTAAGTTTTGAGGTGGGAAATTGCCGGCACAGATTTTCCCGGGATTTTGGTCCCTGTTCCTATTCACACATGAGCCCATTCAGGAGATGTTCTGGGACATTTATGGGATAGACTGTATGTGTGAAAGGGGCTTTACTGTCTGGAGAAAAAAACACACAAAAGGATGGAAGAGGATCAGAAAAAGCTGCTACGAAACTGGAGAATCAATAATAATAAAAATGATTGTTCCCTTTCGGACTTCCGTTCCTTCCTATTTTCTGACATTGGTTGCATGATTGGCATATCTAGTCTAGTTCATGTGAATTCATGCGTTTTGTTAACATTTTTATTCAGTGAGCTCATACTTTGAACCATTTTTTTTTCGTTGTTGTGCACGCATGGTGTGCAATACATGTCACACTTTTTGAACTGCTGTACAGTATTGTTGAAAGGTCATGTTATGTTATGTTATTTAAAGTTTGTGTTGGTTAAGGGGTTATTTTAACTTTTGATGGGTAGTCCATCTTACTGATATGTAGGCTACCTTTGGTTTTATTTGAGGTTCATTACAGTACATTGCGCTTAACAGTAGTTGGCTCTTAGTTTGTGATTGAAATGCAGAAAAACTCACGCAGAATGCAGCAAAAATCATTGTAACAAAACATTTCCTGGTGGGGGACCCCCAGACCCCACCCTGAATGATTTTCCCAGTACGGCCCTGTACATCGGTGTAGTGTAGTTGTGGGCTGTGCTGTACAGCGAGTGGATAGGTGCACGGCGCACTCAGCGCTTTAGTCTATTCCTGGAAAACCAGAGGAAAAGTTCACATTGATATGTAGCAGTTTCAGTCGCTTGGCCATAAATCGCCAGACCACCGTTCCTGGAATCGTGGCAACACTCACACGCGGCTAACAATCCATGTTTGTTTTTAAACATAAAGTGATTCTTAAAAAGCTAGAACTGTAAAGTTTACTGCTGGACTGCGGGAGTTGTAGCCGTCTGTCAGATATTTTAAGGTGGACTGGCCTAAGTTTTGCTTTGTTTGTTGACACACAACTGGCGGTACGTCGCATTCATTAGTTTATTTTTCTGTGCATTGCATCAGCACCAAATCAATTATTTAACCTATACAATAATTGTACATATAAACAAACTTGAAATAATTATAATTACCTTTTCGGAGAAAAAGTACATAAACAAACTAGAACGACCCCCCCCCCCTT
>OMKP01009372.1:7930-22561 GCA_900302375.1 Bathygadus melanobranchus
TTGTTCTCAAATCGAGTTCTTTATCTATAGTTTCACTGCTTGTCGTTGGTTTGCTCCATTGACTGCTGTCCATGTTTCTAGAAGACATAGTAGCTTCACATACTTCCCGCACTAAATTAATTGAATGTTTGTTCTTGGAATCACATTGTGAGATGCAGGTATTATAAGGTGTTCTCTTTGTGTTGCGTTTGTTGCTTGAAGCGAAAACAAAAGCTAATTTACTTATACAGTATCCTTTGAAATTTATAGAAAGTCTTCTAGTTCTAGCAAAACATAATTGAAATAGGCCTAGATGTTCAATATATATGCCAAAATCAAGCTCTTCTTTCTCTTTTGAAACAGTAATTCTTCTAAATATTGACCAATGATTTGGCTTTGATTTGTTTCAATTTGTTGTTTATTAAGTGCAAACTGGACATGTGAACGTACAACGAAGTTCCTGTTAAACTATTATTTTACACACAAATGTAGGCTACATCGGAATCAAATTCTATCCCATTCATCATCGATGAGAATCACTCTATGAGCCAATCTATGTGGGAAACTTGTGTTAACTAGCTGTGTGCGTGCGTGAGTGCGTGCGTGTGGTGCTTTGATTAAAAGGAATCCAATCAGGAGTTTGTCCAATCAGGTAAAACCATCGACCACGATCATTTACATACAGCATCATAATTGTCAGCACAGAAAGCACCGGCATGGATTCACCGCCAAACGGAGTGGATTCAAGTAACGTCGGTGGAGTAACGTCGGTGAAGTAGCACGGTAGTCACCAAGGACGGCTATGTGAACGTTCCTTGTTTGTATCCATTTAGAAAAACACTGCATCGAAAAATGATTTGTTCGAAAAATGACACGCAGTGGGGATTTTCTTTCACCCTTGATTATGTAAATAAACACTGACAATTCAAATGAACTCAAAAGTATAACGATTTATCGGGATTACTTGAGGGATTATGGCATTTTTTAATTTGCTGTGCACCAGTAACAAGGTAGTGTTTATTCTCTTACCGATTATCCTTCGCCCCATGGACCAAGGCAACGGAACAAAGTACCCTAGTGTATTTTATAAATATCTTAACTTTTTCAATTTAGTGTACATAGTGAAAAATAATGATTAACTGAAAAAAAAAAAAAAAAACTGTTGGCATGTCGGTGTGAAAGTTAAGAGACACACCACAAGGAACCTACGTAGCACCGCGACCCCCTAAGAGGTCGCGGATGCCTTTTTAAAGATGACATCGTACCGTCCTGCGCTATGTTTTTTTCAAACGGGCAAACTTTAAAATCCTGACATGTTTCAAAAAGTGACACGGTGTCAATTAGAGTAGTTAGTCATGCCTCTTACCTTTAGTTTCCTAAAGTAGGTCGAGAGTTAAAAAAAAGAGACAGAGGGACCACGGGTGGGTGACCTCCAGAAAATGGAAAATTAAATAGATTCAGCCAAGTGCTTCATGTGTGCGTGTTCAGCTGACACCCCGAGTGTCAGTGGTGGTGGTGGTGGTGGTGTGTGTGTGCGGAGTCTATGCAAAGAGAAAGTCTGAGCGATGCTTTCTGTGCTTTAAAACAATCCTGGTTGCATCCACCTGAGAACACGAGGAGCGAGATGACTTATTTTTTTTGCTGATTACACCCGTTTTATTAACAAATATGTTGTGTAATAAATTAATAAATGAGACGTTTTATAAGGCCAGGCGTACTTGTCATTGACCATGTGAATGCCATATGCCAAATGACATGGAAAATGACATGTCAAAGTGTATTTGTTGTATATTTTTGGGGTATTCTTATGTTTAAACTAGGTAAGTACTATTATGCGTACCACTATTATGGGTAGCAGCTAACCAAACAAAAACACATTTATTCGTTTTTATACTTTTACAGGGGTAGGCTACATATTTGTGACAGGTCATTGTCCATCCTTTCCTTCAACAAACACAGCACTCAATACAGCGACAGCTCACAAACCAATCACTCCTCTCAACAGAATATAAACCAGTTGTCGTATTTCCTCATACACTCTTGATTCCATCACCATGTCAACACGGCGGCAATAGTTCCCTCACACACGAGATCCAGGAACAGATTAAATGAATAAGTAAATAACACTAGCCGGGAACGATGTGATTGTGACCTTTATTTTGTGCCAAACACGTACAGAGGGAACAACACCATTTCAAAATGAACTGCACACTATACGTAATCAGCATAGCCCTGATAAATGACAGAACACTTTTGGCATGGTACGAAGAACTAGACTTCACCGAGTGCCATTTTATAAATCAGTCCTATCCGATGGTTGCAGAGGGGTAGTAAGAGCCTCAACCAGAGCCTCTCTGATTTCAACACTTAGAGATAATTATAACTTGAGATATGACTTTGCAATCGCTCTGATATATAAAATTGTATCATCTTCAATGAACACTATAAAAATCAATCTGGTGGTTAGTGGTAATTGTTAGTTGTGTTGAGGAAAGTATTATTGCTAATGTGAAAAGCTTTCCAAAGAGTTGAAAATCTGGAAGGAAAAAAAAACAACCCCACAATAAACAAAATGAACAAACGCGTGTACATGTTGACATACACGTACATGCACACGCACTACACACTCACACCAATCCGCCACCATGGTTAGACCCCATTCATTACAAACCCAAGCAAGTGTACATGTCATCAGAGCAAATGAGGACTAATGTGTGTATCTCTTGAACAAAACAGCAGTAGAGAGTCCATCTACACGGACATTGATTTCCCAGTGTCATTATACAGTACAGCAAGAGGGGGCGCTAGAACGAACCAAATGCAACTCATACGTGACGCATGAGGCATATGACGTCCACACATGTACACCACGTTTATGCCGGTTATAATTCTTAACATAACATTCAACTCAGCGTTTGTTACTACTAACACTACTACTACGACTACTCCTACTAAATCAAAGCAAGTCAAAAAGGAAGAGGAGGAAAAATCTGTAATACAAAAGAAAGAAAAGCATATACACAAATGAAACACGACATCTGTCAGTGGTGTGTCATGTGCTCTCGTTGATTTTGTGGAATGTTGACTTTGGGATCAATTGGGTCAATTGACTGTGCCACAGAACAGAGCTGGCTGTCACCCTGCCGTGATTGGTTAGACTGCCACTTATCATCACCGCCAGGAGAGTTCGGACTCATATCCATAACATTTCCATGTTCTGCAATACAAATGAGAGGCCCACGCAAAAAAAATGATGGCACCTTTTTTTTTTTTTTTTTTTTAATGTCAAAAGGTCAAAGGACATATCCGCTGTCCAGACTACAAAAGGCTTCAAAATCTGCCATTACGAGGATTTTGCATCTTTGAATAAAAAAATGGGTGCTTGGGAGTTTTCGCCTGTCAGAACATTTTAAATCACTCTCTATTCAATTGGGAGTCCTGCCCTGAAATATTGTTCTTTTATTAAAGCTAGCTGAGAATCAACCCGCAAGTCCATAATTTCTATGATGATGATTTTTATTATTATTATTTGGCTCAGCAAATGAATAGAAGTAAAATTTGTAAAAACAAAACCATGAGAGGCCAACACTCAAATGATGCAGAAAGCCTAACTTAAAATTCCTAATCTCCAATATTGAAATGCCCGTTACTTACAGGTAAACTAAATAATAGAAACTGAGAATAGAAATGAAAATATAACCTCATGTGACCTCATTCTCACTAAAGGCGGAGCTGGGAATTAACTGGTGATTCTACAATAATAATTTAGCCGTTCGAATGAAAGTGCGAACGAGGGTTTTAAGTACTTTTGCTCCACTGAGCGTCTGTAAATTGCCAGATATAGCTTCACGAGTCTAGAAAATGTGCAATACGTCTCATTTGATATTCCCATGATGATATTCTTAACAAATATAAGAAGATTTTCTGTTTTTTTACCTTGTAACATTCCTGCAGAGTCATTCATTCTTAGGGTACCAAAAATATGAATCCGCCATCCGGTTCACATTAAGTGAGATTTCTTCTCTTCTCTGTACAGTTTTTTTTTTTTTTTTTGGAAAATAGAAACCAAAAATGTCGGAACCGTGCCGTGATGACCATCATCTCATCGTCCCGATATCGTCGACTACAAAGTGTTTCTCCGCCGACGGCTCGACGCCACCAAGACTGGAATGGAAATAATGCTACATTTGTACTGAAAAAAAAGAAGAGGCTGAGAGAGAGAGAGAGGGAGAGAGTGTGTGAGAGAGAGAGAGAGAGACAGAGAAAGGCATTTCAGCAGGAGCCGTGGCGGCCATTACTGCCAGACACTAAGTGAATGGGGTTACTTCTGCCGGTAATACAGCAGATACGCCTTCAGCGACTCAGGCAGCGGCAGGGCCATTATTTGGTCTCCTAACACGTTCGCTTGCTTCAGGGTCTCTAGCTCGCCCGTCTCCCTCTCCGCTCCCTCCTCCTCCTCTTCCTCCTCCACCACCACCTCTTCCCCGCCGCCACTGAGCTTCCTGTGCTCCTCCTCGGCGTGCGGCGCCTCCTCCTCCTCCTCCTCGCTCTCCATAGTTTGGGGTATCAGCTGGTTGCCGACAAACACGTAGGCGTTGATGCGACGCCGCCTGCACCGTCGGCGGCGTTTCCGTTTCTGCGGCGCGGGGGCCTGCTGTGTGGGGCCCTCGTCCTGGCCGTCGGCCCCCAGGCGCCTCAGCGTGCGCCGGATGTAGATCCGGGACAGGTCCTGGAGGCTCCGGACGCTCACGGGGGCTGCGGGAGAACAGCAGCGACGACGGGAAACACGAAGAAGAAAGGCTTACTCGAACAGGGTTTGAATCCCATCTCGGATCCCCAGCGCTTACTCATATGTTCGTACGTCCCGGGACTTGTATTTAGCATGGTGTAGCATCTTATCCTGGCTATCTTGATGTTTACCAGCAAGGGGTCAACCTAGCAACCATGAGTGCTTGAAACTTGTTTCTTGTACTATCAGCAGTGTATTGTTATTTCACCATTTCGACAAATGTACTTATTATAAGTCGTTTTGGATAAAAGCGTCTGCCAAATGCTCTAAATGTAAATGTAAATGTTGTCTCCCTCTTTCGACAAATGTGTTACTTTTTTGTAATTCGCTTTGGATAAAAGCGTCTGCCAAATGCTCTAAATGTAAATGTAAATGTCTTTGTAAGACCAGTCCAACCAGTTCTTACGTCAATAGAATTTGAATAGATCTCAATTTGAATCTTTTGGTCTTTTGAATGTAAAATAACTACACAAAAATTATATAACGCACGAGAAGAGGAGAGTTACAAGAGGGCAGAAGCGAAAGACAGGAGGCGTTTTATTGCGGAGGACTCACGCAGCTGGACAGAATCAGGTTTGTCTCCGTCCGCTCTGCTCTGCTGGACCAGGGGAGCGAAGGACACGGCTAAGATGTTTTTACTCTCCCACGTGCACTGACCGGTCCTCGTGATCTGGGTCAGCTGGAGACAAGACGAGCTGCACATGAATCCAACCAAGATGTCTGTAATGGATGCTTTGACGATCAACTACTGCTATTTTATGTCAGAATATTATTATATATTATGATATTATAGTTATTGCCAAGTAGGTTATTCCACACAAGGAATTTGTCTTGGTATGTTGGTAGCCAGGAAGGCAGGCAAAACACAACCAACCTGCACTCCTTCTCTCTAATGGCCACTGGTAAAGTTTTTCATTGCCCTTTTAAAGGTTCAGGGTTAGCAGGGTGTCATCAAATATGGGCCTGTGGACCTTTGATGCTAGCCCTTACAGGGGGCTATAGAAAACAAACTTGACTCCAGATGAAGCAAGGCGGCCAAGTCACCCAACGTTTTGGGCTATACGGCCCCTGTGGGGTTCAGGGTCTGCAGGAAGTGGTGGGCATTAAATAAAGTCTGGTATTCCAGCGTCGGAGCTCAGTGTGTACCGAATGTGCCTTGCCAGGCCCTCTTTGCCCCTTCACCTGAACACCCCCAGGTGTCTCAAAATACTCAATACATGTAACATCTTCTTTCAGAGAAAGAAAGGAAAACAAAATTATTTTTAACACACCTCTATTTCCTTTTTTCCCCTCCTGCAATGGTCCGCCAGCTCAGGCAGTTCAATAATGCATGAGATTCCACTGTGTGTCGTTCCTCGTGGGTCAGCATTATGAATATCAATGACTGGTGTGTTTATTGTGCATTATTCAGGCCCCTTGTACCACTTACCTGGTCCTCTATAGGCATCACCAGAACGCCTCCGATTTTAAGCAGGACTTTCATATAATTTTCATGATCCTTCTGCACGCCCGCACCACAGTAGATGCGGTCATACTGGTGGCTGTCGGTGGAGATCTCCAGGCAGTTGCCGACCACAAACACGGGCTCGCAGAACTCAAACCTGTAACCAGGTAACGGCGACATTCGTTTTTTACAGTACAGTACAGTCGGGCCCAACGCGAGCCCAGCTAAATATTTCCCCTTCCCTCGGGATTCCACATTCACACGGCTAACCGGTGTAACACAATTATGAAGAAAAGAAAGGAAAAGCAAATATAACACATTCGTATGAATTTAATGTGTTGTCTGTCTTAACAGGAAGGTGTAAAAAAAGAAAGAAAAAGATTAAAACTCAAGGCGTAGCACTTTTTGCTAACCTCCGTCTAATGGCGCGAGGTGCTAACGTTGCGCAACGTGCGTACTCACTTGTCAAAGCTGTCGCTGTTCTTTATGAAGTCCTCCAGCTTCTCCCAAGCGTATTCCACCACGTCCTTGTGGAGCTCGACGCCGTGGTTCACACCAAAAGGCCCTTCAGAAACGCAACGCATCGCCAGTCACTTCAGAACATTGGGTGCTCCCGGTGCTAAACTAGAGTGCTGGTTGAGTGGGCCCATTCATGCCTAATCGCATCGCTCGGTTTTTTGTATACAGGGCTAGTATAGGCCTGTATAATAATGACAATCATTGATAGGTTATTGTCATTATTATCGTGGAGAGTTCGATCATCATTCCGTATTCAGCGTTGAAACCTCCGCGTTCAAGTAACAATCTGACTGAGGACATTTGTATAGAGGTATAAAGGGGATTCATGGCATTGGACTTCGAAACCATATTATCATGATCACAGCAACATTATTTTCACATTGTCTGACGAAGGCCTAGTGCTGCAAGGCTACCATTAATAAACAAGTGCGGGAGGTTTTTTCTTTTCCTTCAATCAACACAGAATACTATCGGACGCACTGGTACTACAGCTCGGCTGTGCGAGTCTCACCCCTTTACAGTAGACAAAGCCTAACTTCACATGTATCGACCATGAAAGGCCACGGGGAACATGACACGACACAACAACAACAACAACAGCACTACTGAACGCACCTATGATGAGGCCGACCATGGTGCTGAGGTACCCCGTCCCACTGCCCAGGTTGAGGAAGGACAGGCCCGGCTGTAGCCGGAGCGCCTCCATCACCTCGGAGTAGATGCAGGGAGCCGACAGGTGGATGTTGCCGTGCTTCCACGCCAGGTCCTTGTAGGCGTTGTCGCGGTAATCGTCCAGGTAGTAGTCGCCACGGTCGATGGCGCGGAAGGCCCGCTCCACGCGGTCCGTGCGGATGTACTGCGCCTCCTTCAGGTTGTCGATGAGATCGTCGTTGTCCTCGCCCGCGCTCACAGCTCCCCCCATGGTGGAGGTGTATCAATATTTATGGAGGTTTGTGGAGCAGGGTGTGGTCCGGGGTAGGTGGGGGGTGTGGGTGAGGCAGGGGGGAAGATACGCAGGTGTTCACTCAGCACAGGGGGCGTCTCACACCGACATGGATCCTGGAGCGCCCGGGCAGTCCTGCTACTACAGAGAAGGAAGTTCAGGCCACAACCTTGTCCTGGACATCTGGTAGAGGAGAGAGAAGAGACGAGGATGTGTCATGGCAGCACATCCACCTCTAACTCTAAATAGTGGCAGAGGGATATTATATATATATATTTACTTATTGTAAGTCACTTTGGATAAAAGCATCTGCCAAATGCCCTAAGAAAAATTATATATACAGTATATATGTATATGGAATGTTTACATACTTATAGGATATATGTATGTATTTATTTTAAGCACATACACATTTACTAATTAGACACAACACAACCACTATGAAATATGTAGGCCTATGCGTATTAAATGTGAGGCGCCTCCACATAAATCACTTTGGAGTAAGACGCCTCTGGAACACAGCAAGGGCACATGGAGAGTTACATTAAAAATACATTAGCCTGGGTTAATGACCACGGATCATTTAGAAGAAGAAAACAACGGTTACTTTCAGCCGACGTAGTATGTATTCATTAAACAAACATGGTTCGTTTGTTTAAAGTGCAATAGGATTATGGTGGGAAGCAGCAGCTGGAGACTTGAATGCGCTCTCTTCAGTAGCTCCTCAGGCAGACTAAAGCAACTAAAGCTGGATTCTGAGCAGCACTACAGCGATACGCCTGCTGCTCGGGCCATTTTTCATTGGGTGCTTATCACCGACTTTCTCCCGAGCCGTCATCAATAGCCATCATCGTTGATTCACCTTCATATTTAAAGATAATGTGGCCGTTTGTTTCATCCCTAACCTCAATCTACCCACCCCAACCCCACCCGCTCCTCGCAGTGTTACAGTTTAGTTTGGTTTTTCTGGGTGGGTGATTGCTTGGCTCAAAAGCGCCCCCACATGGCAGTTAGTGTGGATTACAACTAAGTAAATAAATGAGTTCCAGTTATGGCCCTTTGGTATACTACTTCAAGTGAAATCACATTTGCCGTGGACGCCCAGACAAAAATGCCTGGCTTGCAAGCAAAGCAACATTTAGCATTAAGTCCAATAAGCAAGCTAGCCGTGAGCTAGATACATACATCTCTCCTCCTCATTACCATAACATTAAAGAGTAACACTATCAACCAGTTGGAGCCAACTCCTTTCCGGTGCAATTAAATAGCATAGTTTCACCTGTCTTCGCCCCAAGAGATGCAGTTAGAAAAAGAGGATGGAGGTTTGAATTATTGTTGAAACTTGAGCGAGACGAGGACATCTCTACGTAGTTATTCTCTGAACATCAACAGAGTATAAAATAAATTGATTCATTATATAGCACTTTTATCCAAAGCGCTTCACATTGCCTCACATTCACCCAGTCATACACCGACGGCGGCGTCAACCATGCAAAGCAACAACAAGTTTGTCGGGAGCAGTTAGGGTTAGGCGTCTTGCTCAGGGACACCTCGACAATTAGCTAGACGGAGCCGGGGATCAAACCAGCAACCTTCCAGTTGCCAGACAACCGTCTCTACCTCCTGAGCTACTGCTGCCCCCTGAGTATAAGGCGGAGGACTGACATCGAGCAAGGCACAGACGCACGTCCGCAAGCTAAAACAGAGAGATGCTGCCCTGCAGGTATTTGCTTTCTGCTAAATGTATCCAATCATGAAGAAAATGGTTTCCACTCACTACCTCTCCCTTTCTCTCTGAAAATGAGCGCGATGGGTAATGACACAACAGCCGTCCACACATACTGAACACGCTAAGTGTTCAGATGGGGGTCGTAGCCAACAGATTTCTGAAAACACACTAATCAGGCAGCTACCGCGATTTCCCCAAAATACAACACATTCCAATAGTGTCAACACACGGACCCCGGTGCTCTTGCTAGTAATTGCATGAGCAAGTACACCCCATCTCTGATGACCTCTCCCCTACTTTGCTTAACCAGCTAGTGGAGTTCAGCATCTAGCCTGGTGATAAACAGTAACCACGGGCTTGTTCGCTAACCACATTGAATAGAAAAATAGAAACTCGTTAAGCGCGTCAAATGTAGACCCCCGTTGGGGTCTAAATTTGGTAGACAATTCGCCGTCCAGGTATTCTGTCACTTGTTCCTACAGCGAGGTTGGATCTGTGTGGAGGCACCTGCCACCCAAGAGGACCATGGGACTTGCCACCCAAAAATATAATTCAGATTTCATTCAAATGTCATTCAGCAGCATGTGAGTAAAGCTGGCTGCCTAAAATCTGTGCTTCTTGTACAGATTACTTTCCTCTTATTCTGCCTGATCCCATGAAAGACGGTTATACAGTATAAACCTGTTTTGCCAATTGTACAGTGGCAGCTGGGAGTGCTGCACAGACATATTATATTGAAGTGAACAGAAGACATTGCTGCTCTTGGAAGTGGCTTTCACGCCAGCTTGTGTTAGATACTATTTTATCAGTCTCTGCTTTGATACACACTGGGCCCTGCCCCTGGAGCAATTGTTGCACACGTCATTGACTTTATTCAACCAATGCCAGATAAAAAAAACACATTTGGGAACAGACCCAAGCGCTTTCAACACGAGTTGGAAGACGAGGTAACAGATCATGTTGCGAGTCGATGGCTGAAATTCAATAACAAAAACACGATATGCGGCTACGGAGACACTACTAAGATACATTAGATATATTAAGAGTGGAGATCGTTTCATATAGGATATAGCGTTTCATACGTGTGTGTGCTAGCAAATTGATTTGCGATTAAGATCTGTGTGCGTCCAAAGTTAATAATACATAAACAGTGTACGCATTGCACTGTCTAGTGTGTCACCCGTGTGGTCTTTCACAGTAAGGCCTGCCTCGTTTTACGAATGACATCTTTTTCAGCCAATCATGTTGTCGCCTGGCCTCGCGTCACAGTTGCCACACAGAGTCTGGCCTCTCGACCAATCACGTCGCAGAACCGCCGCTTCACGCTGCGTGTGACGCTTGGAACAAAAACAAAAACATTGTTTTCATGAAACATTGCCTAAACATTTTCAATTCCTGTGAATAATTCGTCGTGTGAACGTCCACGACCTGACATTATCTGACCATATTGATCGCGCTACAACGTGCGAGTACACGGCACCACACAACATCTGCGCACCGATAACCTGCTTTTATTCACTCTCCAAAAGGAAACGCAGTTTACTGCAGTGCGATTGACCTCAATCTTTAACCACGGCGGATCCGAGGTGTAAACCGTGAGGCAGGACGTCAGTGAGACAGGGCTGCTCGGATGTCAGTCCTCACAACACACCGTTGTATGCAGCCAAGTGCAGAGCGACCATTTCTCTTGTTGTAAACAGTTCCCCCCCTCCTCCTCCTCTTCCTCCCTCCATACGCTCGGTCGTGAAGTTATCGCATTAAAACACCGAGTTGAGCATGCATCCGCAAAGAAATATGAAAAAAGCTGGCGCTTTGCGGACGACGTCTTTTAACATTTACGCGCAGCGACGCACACAAGTCCCGTTAAAGGAGCGACGTCGCGGCTAACGTTAGCTGCGACGGGCCTGAGTGCGGAGACAAAGCAGGTTAGATAAGAAGATCACTTCTGTCGCAAGTACACACAGCCCCCCTGTCCGGGTGTTTTCGGGTTTGACTTTGGCAGATTGCGGTTGGTGATCCCTTGCACGCACACACACGCATACACGCACACACACAAATGTGCGTATAAAGAAACTAACAACTAAGTAGACTCGCAATTCCGTGTTGGATCAACTCACCTCGGATGATGGGCGCACTTCGACTGGTTTCTATGTCGAACACGTATAGCAACGAGCTAGTGTAAGTGATATGTATAAAACGAAGTAGTTACTTCACTTACATCGCTAGTTGAGTGAATTACCAAGCTACTGGCTACCTATTAGTTTGTTGGGGGTTTTTTCCATGCAGAAGTGGACGAAGAACAGCTGAGAGTATGTAAACATAGATCACGTGGTTTGCAGATTTTTTTTCAGAGGGGCGTGCTGTTGCCGACTATCGATCTATCTATCTATCGATCGATCTACCTGTCTGTCGATCGATCTACCTATCTATCTATCGATCGATCTGTCTGTCTGTCTGTCTGTCTACCTGTCCCTCGTGTACTCTAGATTGTTAAATAAATACTTGAAAGGTTAATAATACAATATTTGTTGAGACTATAGCTTATCCAATGTATGTGTAATAAAACAAATTTAAGAACTGTTTAACACTGAACACTGTTAAGGCTCCATCGTTTTGCCATGAGAGCTTCCCAATAAGCCAAGTTGTAAAATTAATTGTATTATTAACGTATCATTTTGACATAATGATAAATAATACATTTACGTGTACATTTACATTCATGGCATGGGTTAGGCAGCGTTTGGCAGACGCTTTTATCCAAAGCGACTTACAAAAAGTACATATAACAAAAATATATTGTACCCTATATATATTGTATATAAAATAGTGTACCCTAAATGTATGTATAGCACAATTGTCGGTTATAGTGTAAGTGTTATGGTGTGGTTCCGTTTTCACACACACATACACACACGCAATGAAATAATATGGTAAAAACTACAAGTCATGGCAGCTTGCAATCCTGGGACTGAAACCACCTGACTGAGGGTGGTTAGGTTATTTGTTAGTTGTTAAACCCAACCTGAGGAGACCTTCAACGTCACCACTGCATCCAAGACCGACTGTAAGCTACATGACGTAAAAAGCAGTGCATAGCTATTCACACAAGCACACATAGATTGAAGCAAACAGTAGCAACCAGTACAATACATTACAAGAGTTGGGTATGGACGAGCAAAATCTAGAACGCTAGCGCTTTTATTTGATCAAGTCTCCTTCATTGAGCCAACAAGATATATAACAAATGTATAAGGAGTATACTGTATAATACAGTTTGCCTTGTGGTTATTTCAAGTGAGAAATACATTACTTACATGTTGTGAATGAAGACTTAGCAACAAACACATGATAGCGTTTTTCTAGATCGTTTGCCCCTGTATAGTGCTATACTGTATATATTTCGTAGTCATTTCGTACATTTTCTAAGAATATTTTCATGAAGGTGAGGCCTAATTGCTCATGGCGTCCTGTGTGTATGCAGTCTAAATCTTAACCGCTAGGTGGTGGTAACACCTAAATATAAATTGTCACTGTTGAGCTTTGGTTAAAACGTAAGATGTGATCTTACTGTAAATAGAGTAAATAAAACCGCATAGGCCTACAAGCATTTGAAAAGTTTATTTCTACCATACACAAACTGTACAACACAGCGCATATCTGCGTAATATGAAATAGTAAAAGTAATAGGAAGTTTCAATTTACAAACTACTTAAACTGAAAAATCATTACATTTCATTGTAAAAGAAAAGCAAATACGGTACAATTTGATATACTAATTTCATTCCACAAAAAAAAAACAATTTCACGTTACAAAACATCAAATACTACCAGGGAAAAATAAATATTATTCACAAAACTTCCTGAGCAAACAATGTGTGGTATTGGAATGAAATATAACTTCTAAATAAATGATTATACTTGTTAAATAATTATTCAAATTCAAATAATAAATAGAGTAAAAATTAATGAATATTTGGATTCAATAGCCTACAGGGTCATACATCTTCTATAATTTGGCTCTTTTGCTGTTACATTATTTTTGTCAAAATAGATGTCTGATTTTGTTTGTATTAATAAGAGGTGTTACTCAAACTAAGAAAGTTGGCCTTTCAACATTTTAAGCAAGACATGAATACAGTTATAGCTGTAACTGTAATGGAATTGATTGACCTGTTAATAAAACGAAATCAAAAGTGCAATTGATGCAAATAAATAAAAAGCCAAGATTCCATATGCCTGAATGTGTTCAGTTTTCTCATATAAATGAAACTTTACATTGCAGATCTAGATCTAGATCTTCGATTTGTATGGATGAAAACTATAAAATCATGCTCTAGGAATTACAGGAATGTTTTAATGTAAGACATACTCAAATGGAAAGGCCAATAAGCAATAGAAGATAAACAATAGTAACAAATAAATAATAAATAAAACATCACAACTGAAAGACTTTGTAATAGCTGTTTGTCAGATGGTGTTTTTCTATCATACCCACCTGTTTTTTTCCCCCCCATGCGTACCAAAGTTAAAATGAACAACATGTCGATCTCATTTCTGTTCTTCGCAAACAGCTACTGAAACAATGGAATTCAAACAGTCATTCGAAATAGTTCCTCCTTTTGAAAGTAATCATACGGTATAATAAATTAGACACCACCCACGTAATACTGTCCTACCACAAAACATATTACTGTATACCTTTATTGATTCATATACATTTAGGCACATACTGTATGCACACTCTTCGGTGTGTGACTGTGTGTGTGTGTGTGTGTGTGTGTGTGTGTGCACAGAAGGCAGTTTAATATTTATATATTTCAAGAAACGGAAAGACATCTTTACAAAGTGGATTTCGACAGTTCGCCGTCAGTTTGCACTTTTTCTGTGGCATAATTGTGACATGTGGAATCTGCCGTTCAGTTCGTCTGAAGGACATGTGGATCGAGGACACCTCCTCCTTCCTGGGCGTCGTCTTTGCCTTCGACATCACCGGCCCTTGGAGTACAGACCGCAGCACAAGTGCAATTGCATTTTATTCCTCCCCGCGTTCACTTTGCCCAACGATACATTCAGTTTTCAGTAAAGAATACAAAAAGTAAAAGCATTTGTTAAACATGATCAACCTTAGCAGTTTTGGTAGATTTTTACTTTTTAAGTGGGTTGTGTGTGACTTGTGTGTGTGTGTGTGTGTGTGTGTGTGTGTGTGTGTGTGTGTGGGGGGGGGGGGG